>WNWK01016423.1:0-44978 GCA_009830355.1 Cherax destructor | reverse complement strand
TTATCCTTCGGTGTTTACGTCGCCAGCAATTGACGCAATTGTCTGGACAGCCATTCATCTCCAACTCCTCTCCTTGGCAAAATACCACATATGACAGGGTTCCCACCCTTCTTCCTAATTATGTCTATTGCTGACCTATACCTGCTAGTCAGGTCCTCACTCCTACGTCTGCCAACATCGTTGCCTCCAGCACTGAGACAGATAATAGGAATACTCCCATTACCTCTCATGATGTTGTCCAGATGGCTAACAATATCCTCCATTCCAGCCCCAGGAAAGCAAACCCTCTGTCTCCTACTTCTATCTTTCAAACAGAAGGCCCTATCCATGTACCTAATCTGACTATCACCAACAAGAACAATGTTCTTACCTTCCTTGGTGTCTTTCGTCGTGATGTTCCCAGTAGTCGACTCACATTCATCGGGTAACACGGAGAATCGGTTCGATGTTTCCACAACAGGTTCTTGGTTCTTCGTTGATTGTACCTCTCCATCCGTCCTCTTCATCTTTAACTTTGTCCCATGCATTCCAGCCACTGTCCAGGTTCCTTTCTTGGCTTGAGGATTCACAACAGGAGGATTACTACGAATCCTCCTGTTTTCCTCAGTCAGTCGCTGTATCTCAAGCTTAGCTACCCTCAGTTCTTCCTTCAGCTGCTGGTAGAGTAGCTCAAGAGAGGACATCTTGTTCAGATTCACAGAGAGCACACAAGACACGTCTTCACTGAGTTAAGTCAGGTCCAGTTGGAAAAATTCAGATTCAGGAAGGATACAGGAAAGCACTGGTTTGGTAATAGAATTGTGGATGAGTGGAACAAACTCCCGAGTACCGTCATAGAAGCTAAGACGTTGGTTAGGTAGGTTTTCAAAGTTTCTCTTGGTACAAAATTATAAATTTTTACATTAACATAAATTAAAAAAATATATCTTTAAACGTATAAGAGAAAATTTTAGAAAGGACTTAATTTTAGATGAGTTCTTGCTAATTGACCAGTTTTACCTAATCGGCACGACACACACACACACATATATATATATATATATATATATATATATATATATATATATATATATATATATATATATATATATATATATATATATATATATATACATATATATATATATATTATGTCGTGCCGATTAGGTAAAACTTCTGATTTTAGCTTAAATAGCAATGCTCACCTTGCCTTATAAGACAAGTGAAAATTTGTGTATGCAATAATTTCGCCAAAATCATTCTAAACATAATGAAAAAAATATATTTCATTGTCTTTGTTTATTATTAAATTAATGTTAACGCATCTAAAATATAGTTAGTTGGGTTAGGCTAAATTAAATTGCGCTTGTTGTAATAAGGTTAGGTAGGTTTTCAAAGTTTCTCTTGGTACAAAATTATAAATTCTTACATTAACATATATGAAAAAAATATATCTTTAAACATATAAAAGAAAATTTTAGAAAGGACTTAATTTTAGATGAGTTCTTGCTAATTGACCAGTTTTACCTAATCGGCACGACATATATATATATATATATATATATATATATATATATAGGATGGGGTCCACCTCTGGTGTCAATTGTGGGACCCATTGCCTCGGAGAAGTGGATAAAAAGACTTCAAGGAAGAATATTTAGATTTCTTTCTGAAGCCATTTGAATATTCCACTTCCCTACTACCCCATCTTTTTTTTTATACAAACTTTATTTCAAGACAAAATACAAAATACAATGGGGAGTAAAACAACATAGATAACAACTCAGAGCTACATGTCAAATACTTCATCCAACTCCCCGGCAGTGGGCCCGTGCCCAGAATACTGCAGGCATTTCCCTCTGGATCGCAACACTGAGTCTCTGAAACAGGAAGCTGGTCGCCCTGTGGTCCTTGGTTTCTATGATGAGTTTTCCACCCAGCTCCTTGAGAAACTTTAGAGCACACTTGCCCCATGCTCCATGGGTCTCCGACCCTATTGGGATGAAGTTATAGCAAGAGGGAAGGTCTTCATATTTGCGGGTCTTCTGGGTCTCCCTGTGGCTGGCAGCTCCACCCCCTTCGGCTAAGGAGTGTGGCAGGTAGGTGTCTGCCAATGTGGCAGCACAGGTGTAGTCCCAAGCAATCTGCTTACCATCCTTCCAGGGTAGCATGGTGGCTCCATCAGGACGCTTTTGACTTCCATCAGACCTCTGCCTTGGGGTTCCGTTGAGCTGGGCAACGGGCTGTGGCGAGGCTTCTCTTTATGATGTCATTGACCTCCTCATGTCTAGCATACTTCCTTCTGATGTGTGACACACTAGACCATGAAGTCCGGAATTGGTCAGCCGTCGCCCTGCCGCAAATACACCTATGTTCGGTGAGTATGGGGGCGGCTAGGCGAAGAGCAACACCAATCCGAATGGCCTGTGGGTCGAGTCGAGTCCCCAGAGAGGAATTGGGAACAGCAAGAAGGAAATCTCCTGAGTGTGGTGCCTTCACCGCTAGGAGACGAGCTTTGTCCTTTCCTGAAGCGTTGGTGAGCATTGTGTTGGAAATTTTTTCCATGATCGGTTTGTCCCAGTGGGACTGTTTGTGCTCTTTGGGAGGAGCTGGTCTACTGGAGGAGTCTGCCAGGATGTCCCACTGCACTGCTGCTTCAATGAACTTGGGGTCTTGAGCTCCCACCACCCCTCTCAAACGTTCAGGGACAATCCTCTTGACTAATCCACTGGAAGCCAAACACGATGACAGAAATGCAGGTAACGCTACCTGCCTTGCTTTGCACCCTATACCTCCCAGTCGCACTGGGAGGGTTGCCTGCTCCCATTGCTGATCCTCTAGTGACAGATTCAGTGCCTTCTTGAAGGTTGATCTCAGGTGTGCGTCATACTCGTCAAGTGAGAGAGAGAGAGAGAGAGAAAGATCGCAGTCAGCTGGACTCGATATTGCTTCTGAGAATATATATATAGGATGGGGTCCACCTCTGGTACAAATTGAGGGACCCATAGCCTCGGAGAAGTGGATAAAAAAGCTTCAAAGAAGAATATTTGGATTTCTTCCTGAAGCCATTTGAATATTCCGCTTTCCCTACCACCCCATCTTTTCATTATTTTTTTTTACCAATAGATATATTTTATTACATAATATGGTACAAAAAATTTAAGAGATACATTGTTGATATAAAGATGGCATATACAGTACACGAGTGTAGAGATACATGTCTAGTACATATTGTTACATGTTTGTCACTGATATATATATATATATATATATATATATATATATATATATATATATATATATATATATATATATATATATATATATATATATAGTAGCGTTGCTATGTCAGACCCCTGTACCTAGCTACCGTGGTGTTGCTGTGTAAGACCCCTGTACCTAGCTACCGTGGTGTTGCTGTGTCAGACCCCTGTACCTAGCTACCGTGGTGTTGCTGTGTCAGACCCCTGTACCTAGCTACCGTGGTGTTGCTGTGTCAGACCCCTGTACCTAGCTACCGTGGTGTTGCTATGTCAGACCCCTGTACCTAGCTACAGTAGCGTTGCTATGTCAGACCCCTGTACCTAGCTACCGTGGTGTTGCTATGTCAGACCCCTGTACCTAGCTACAGTAGCGTTGCTATGTCAGACCCCTGTACCTAGCTACCGTGGTGTTGCTGTGTCAGACAATTCCTGTGCAATACAGAGGCATCGGATGTGAAAATTTAAATATCCGCGGATGCGGATGTGTAAGAGGATGTTTTATTTACTTATTTTGCCGATGCGGATGCATATACGGATATCTGTTTACAGTAAAATGCAGATGCGGATGTATGAAATTGTGCGGATGTTCCGCGGATGCGGATATCCGATACATCTCTACAAGTGTGCAACTCCTGCTTCCAAAAGTGGGTCACGCCCACCTGTGACGTTGCCTCCAGCTGTTTCACCTCATTTCTGTTTAACTATTGTAAACAAGGTCTGGTCGCATGTTTGAGGGACTGATGACGTTAACACTAGTTCTATCTCTCCAGTGTTATATTCGACCGAAGAAGCCAGGTGTGGAGATACGAAATTGTTGCACTTAAAATATTCCATCAATAACTTGACACTTTGCTGACCTAAGTGGCAGTAGCGGAAGTGGTGTTAGCAGAGGTGGTGTTAGCAGAGGTGGTGTTAGCAGAGGTGGTGTTAGCGGAGGTGGTGTTAGCGGAGGTGGTGTTAGCGGAGGTGGTGTTAGCGGAGGTGGTGGTGGTGACAGAGGTAGAGGTGAAAGAGGAGAGTTGGGAAAGTTATTTCTTTTTGAAATATTGGTGATAGTGGTGTTGGTGATAGTGGTGTTGGTGTGGAGGGAAGAGTGTGGAGGGAAGAGTGTGGAGGGAAGAGTGTGGAGGGAAGAGTGTGGAGGGAGTGCTTGTGAAGGTGGTGGTTCAGGGCAGCAGTCGTGTTGGACTGTACAATCGAAAAATGGTATATCGCAGCTCCACCTGATTAAGCAAGACGTGAACTGGGTCTGCACGTCCAGTGAGTCAGCAGTGGGTCTGCACGTCCAGTGAGTCAGCAGTGGGTCTGCACGTCCAGTGAGTCAGCAGTGGGTCAGCTCACCTACTGGATGGGTGAGCACATACCCGTCACATAATAATATTTAACTTGTTGCATTTCCGTCGCTACACGATCCAAGAAATATATCTCCCCCGTATACCATAAATCCTGCTCCTCTGATCAAGATCATTGTAACTGGATCTTAACCCCCTGAAGAGATAGAGAAGATGCGGTTCACCTAGTAGATATAGCTGATATATTTAGTAGATATAGCTGAACCCTTCCGAAAGGCCCATGAGCTGTAAATCAACACTCTTAAAAAGACCAAGATCTGGAGCTTAATACAGTGTAACCTTGAAAATATTTATATAGAAAGTTTTTCAATTTTATTTTTTTTATAATACTGTAGATTTTTAAATGTTTAATAAATAAGCAAGAACCTTCCAGAAAGAGCTATCAGTCATCCACAGTCATGAGGCTAAAATAAAGTTAGAAAAATTGGCACCTACATAATTCAATATCACTGAACATTCGTCTTAGAAAGATATATCCGTGTCGAAGGTTTGAAGCCAATTAGAAGAGGCATTCTCAAGTTTTCACTTGAAAACGAATATCCTATATATGTAGGTTTGATTCTGACTAGAAGAAGACTCCAAGTTATTACACACAATCCTGAATCACACTTTATGTAACTCAGCTAAGTCAAATTATAACTTAGCTGAGTTACGAAGCAAATTTTCTTCTGAGAAAAATATACCAATAAGAGTCTGAAGCCGATTGGAAGGCTTTCTCTGGTTACTATACAAAAACCTCTGAAAAACATGAGTCACCATTTCATACAGTATCATTACTACCAACTGTTTACACATTCACATTACTGTGTACAACTTTGTACAGCCAACAAAATGTTTTTTTCGTGTGAAAACAAAAATTCACAAGTGTCATGGAGTCTTGTTAGTATTACCAGTGTTAGTGACTTACCCTTAAAGACATTTATCATTATATTTAATTTTAATTTTTGCTGGGTAGGCTGGTATGAGAGGAACGGCAGTCCTGTTAGCTAGTTTTTTCTTTAATTTTTGCTATGTTGATAAGCTATCCACTTGTGGGATGTAATTTCACACACTGTTAGGGTGCTCTCGGGGTGGGGCGTCCACCGAGTACAATTTATTTAGTGACAATTTTGGAAACCAAGTGTAACAGTGAAAATATTTATGTAGCAAGTTTTGGTAGACAGCAACCACCCAGGGAGGTACTACCGTCCTGCCAAGTGAGTGTGAAACAGAAACCTGTAACTGTTTTACATGATGGTAGGATTGCTGGTGTCTTTTTCTGTCTCATAAACATGCAAGGTTGCAGGTACGTCTTGCTACTTCTACTTACACTTAGGCCACACTACACGTGTATGTACAAGCATATATATACACACACCCCTCTGGGGTTTCTTCTATTTTCTTACTAGTTCTTGTTCTTGTTTATTTCATCTTATCTCCATGGGCAAGTGGAACAAAATTCTTCCCCCGTAAGCCATGCGTGTCGTAAGAAGCGACTAAAATGCCGGGAGCAATGGGCTAGTAACCCATTCTCCTGTATAAAATACTAAAAACAGGAAAAGGAAAAACTTTATGTGCGCGGATGTAGTGCGGATGATAAGAAACGATTGCTAATGTTATGAATGAAAAGAAGTTGGATGTCCTGGCTCTAAGCAAAACAAAGCTGAAGGGGGTAGGGAAGTTTCAGTGAGGAGAAATAAATGGAATTAAGTTAGGAGTATCTGAGAGAGTTAGAGCTAAGGAAGGGGTAGCAATAATGTTGAAGGATCAATTATAGAGAGAGATGAGGAATATAAGTGAATAAATTCAAGGATTATGTGGATTAAAATAAGGGTAGAATGCGAAAAATGAGTCATAATAAAATGTGTGTATGTACCTGGAGAAGAGAGGAGTGTAGAGGAGAGAGCGAGAGATTTTGGAAGATGTTAAGAGAGTGTGTAGGAACTTTTGAACCAAGTGAGAGGGTAATTGTGGTAGGGGACCTAAATGCTAAAGTAGGAGAAACATTTAGAGAGGGTATGGTAGGTAAGTTTGGGGTGCCAGGTGTAAATGATAATGGGGAGCATTTGATTGAACTTTGTATAGAAATGGGTTTGGTTATAGGTAACATATTTTAAGAAAAAAGAGGATTATAAGTATACAAGATATGATGTAGGGCGTAATGACAGTAGTTTGTTGGACTACGTATTGGTAGATAAAAGACTGTTGGGTAGACTTCAGGATGTACATGTTTATAGAGGGGCCACAGATATATCAGACCACTTTTTAGTTGTAGCTACAGTGAGAGTAAAAGGTAGATGGGATACAAAGAAAATGGAAGCAGCAAGTAAGAGAGAGGTGAAGGTTTATAAACTAAAGGAGGAGGCAGTTAGAGTAAGATATAAACAACTGTTGGAGGACAGATGGGCTAGTGAGAGTGTAGGCAATGGGGTAAAATATGTATGGGATAAGTTTAAGAATATAGTGTTAGAGTGTTCAGCAGAAATTTGTGGTTATAGGAAAGTGGGTGCGGGAGGGAAGAAGAGCGATTGGTGGAATGATGATGTAGTAAGAGAGAAAAGGTTAGCATATGAGAGGTTTTTACAAAGTAGAAGTGATGCAAGGAGGGAAGAGTATATGGAGAGAAAAAGAGAGGTTAAGAGAGTGGTGAAGAAATGTAAAAAGAGAGAGAGGGTGAGATGTTACCAACAAATTTTGATGAAAATAAGAAAAAGTTTTAGAGTGAGATTAATCAGATGAGAAAGCCTAGGGAAAAAATGGATCTGATAAAAAAATAGGAGAGGAGAGTTATTAAATGGAGAGTTAGAGGTATTGGGAAGATGGAGGGAATATTTTGAGGTTTTGTTAAATGTTGATGAAGACAGGGAAGCTGTGATTTTGTGTATAGGGCAAGGAGGGT
The DNA here is from genome assembly GCA_009830355.1 of Cherax destructor. Classification (NCBI taxonomy): domain Eukaryota; kingdom Metazoa; phylum Arthropoda; class Malacostraca; order Decapoda; family Parastacidae; genus Cherax; species Cherax destructor. The sequence goes on along the minus strand of WNWK01016423.1, from coordinate 37,506 downwards.
GTGAGGGAGAACCAGTTGTGAGTGTGGGGGAAGTTCGTGAGGCAGTAGGTAGAATGAAAGGTGGTAAAGCAGCTGGGATTAATGGGATAAAAATAGAAATGTTAAAAGCTGGTGGGAATATAGTTTTGGAGTGGTTAGTGTTTTTATTTAAGATATGTATGGTAGAGGGTAAGGTACCTAGGGATTGGTAGAGAGCATGCATAGTTCTTTTGTATAAAGGCAAAGGGAACAAAAGAGAGTGCAAAAATTATAGGGGAATAAGTTTGTTGAGTATACCTGGTAAAGTGTATAGTAGAATTATTGAAAGAATTAAGAGTAAGACGGAAAGCAGGATAACAGATGAACAAGCTTTAGGAAGGGTAGGGGGTGTGTAGACCAAGTGTTTACAGTGAAACATGTATGTGAACAGTATTTAGATAAGGGTAAAGAGGTTTTTGTGGCATTTATGGATTTGGAAAAGGCATATGATAGGGTGGATAGGGGGCAATGTGGCAGATGTTGCAAATGTATGGAATAGGAGGTGGTTTATTGAAAGCAGCGAAGAGTTTTTACGAGGATAGTGAGGCTCAGGTTAGAGTATGTAGGCAAGAGGGAGATTATTTCCCAGTAAAAGTAGGCCTAAGATCGGGATGTGTGATGTCACCATGGTTGTTCAATATATTTATAGATGGAGTTGTAAGAGAAGTGAATGCTCGGGTGTTGGCAAGAGGTGTGGGGTTAAAACAAAGAATCTAACACAAAGTGGGAGTTGTCACAGTTGCTCTTTGCTGATGACACTGTGCTTTTGTGAGAATCTGAAGAGAAGATGCAGAGGTTGGTTGATGAGTTTGGTAGGGTATGTAAGAAAAGGAAATTAAAGGTGAATATAGGAAAGAGTAAGGTGATGAGGATAAAAAAAATAGATAACAGAAGACTGGATATCAGATTGGAGGGAGAGAATATGGAGGAGGTGAATGTATACAGATATCTGGGAGTGGACGGGTCAGCAGATGGGTCTGTGAAAGATGAGGTGAATCATAGAATTGACGAGGGAAAAAAGGTGAGTGGTGCACTGAGGAGTCTGTGAAGACAGAGAACTTTGTCCATGAAAGCAAAGAGGAGAATGTATGAGAGTATAGTTATACCAACGCTCTAATATGGGTGTGAGACATGGGTGGTGAATGTTGCAACAAGGAGAAGGCTGGAGGCAGTGGAGACGTCGTGTCTGAGGGCAATGTGTGGTGTGAATATAATGCAGATAATCTGTAGTTTGGAGATTAGGAGGAGGTGCGGGATTACCAAAAATATTATGCAGAGGGCTGAGGAGGGGTTACTGAGATGGATCGGAAGGCGGGGGTAGGTGGATGGAGGGAAGGCGGGGTAGGGGTCGGGCTAGGAAAAGTTGGAGGGGGTAAGAGGTTTTGTGTGTGAGGGGCTTGGACTTCCAGCAAGCATGCGTGAGCGTGTTAAATAGGAGCGAATGGAGACAAATGGTTTTTAGGACTTGTTAGGAGTGTGAGCAGAGTAATGTTTATGAAGGGATTCCGGGAAACCGGCAGGCCGGACTCGAGTTCTGGAGATGGGAAGTACAGTGTCTGCACTCTGAAGGAGGGGTGTTAATGTTGCAGTTTTATAACTGTAGTGTAAGCACGCCTCTGGCAAGACAGTGATGGAGTGAATGATGAAAGTTTTTCTTTTTTGGGCCACCCTGCCTTGGTGGGAAAATACTCTAGATTTTTAAACGTTTAATAAACCAGCAAGAGCCTTCCAAAAAGAGCTATCACCATCCTCAGCAACTAGGTTAAAATAAAGTTGGGAAAATTGGCACCTAGTGACAACTTTTCACTATGGGTACCACATTTATATTTTACTTATTTTTTTGGCGGGTCAAAGAAATAAATCAGTCTTATAAATTAATATGAATGAACAAAATTTAAATGAATGGAAAAGTGAATGAAAATGTGGGGATTATCAGTTTTACTATTTATAAATATTTAAAGTTGCTGCGGGCCGCAGTTTGGAGACCCCTGCTCTAGGCCTTCCAAACTGGCATTCAGGTTAGAGGAGTTCATTAGGGACCCCGCTGCTCTGGTTCCCTGTTCGATTCAAACCGAACCAATTGGGCAGGAACTTGCTCCCACACCTGACTAGGTGGCTGACGCTCACTAGCACTAGTCTAATACACTCGCGTTCTGGCCTATCTTGAAGTGTAGAACTGTGGTGAGTGACTCTCGTTGTCCTACTGGTGATATACACTTTGTATCTACCGTAAATACCTTGATGAAGGGGATATATGGGTACTAAAAAAACAACCCTCCAGTTTTTGACTTTGCTTCCATTTGTCAGAGGATTGTTTCTTGTCTGGAGAAGTGGTTTTTTGTCCAGGTACAAGAGGCCTTCCCACTACCTGTGTTTGTAATACCATCCACTACCATGACTGCTACAATAACAGTTATCCATACTACAGTTCCCAACCATGAAGAATTACGACCATCCACAACCAACGTTCTCAAACACTCACTACCATCCACAACCATAATTACCATGAACACTGTCATTCACAACCATAACTATTATAAACGCTACCATTCACTACCATAACTATCATAAATGGTACCATTCACTACCATAACTATCAAGCATAGAGTACTCTTAGCAGTCATCTTTTTCATAAACACTCACTACCATACCCAACTATCACTGTTAGAAACACTACAGTTCACAACCATGACTTTCGTAAATACTAACCAACCTGTGCAACTATCAGTTCCATCCACTACCATGATTGTCATAAACACACCCTACCATCCACTACCATGACTGTCATAAACACACCCTACCATCCACTACCATCAATGACATAAACACTATCTACCATCCATTACCATCACAGTCATGAACAGGTGTACTCACCTATTTGTGGTTGCAAGTGTGTGTGTGTGTGTGTGTGTGTGTGTGTGTGTGTGTACTCACCTATTTGAACTCATCTATTTGTGGCCCCGCCTCTTCACTGATTGCTACTAGGTCATCTCTCTCCCTGCTCCATGAGCTTTATCAAACCTATTCATAAAACTATGTATGTGTCCTGCCTCCACTACGTCGCTTTCTAGGCTATTCCACTTCCTGACAACTCTATGACTGAAGAAATACTTCCTAACATCCCTTTGACTCATAGAAGTCTTCAACTTCCAATTGTGACCCCTTGTTTCTGTGTCCCCTCTCTGGAACATCTTGTCTCTGTCCACCTTATCTATTCCTCGCAGTATTTTATATGTCGTTATCATGTCTCCCCTAACCCTCCTGTCCTCTAGTATCGTCAGGCCGATTTCCCTTAACCTTTCTTCGTAGGACAGTCCCCTTAGCTCTGGGACTAGTCTTGTTGCAAACCTCTGCACTTTCTCTAATTTCCTGACGTGCTTGACCAGGTGTGGGTTCCAAACTGGTGCTGCGTACTCCATTGGACCATTTTGTCCAAGGCACTTGTCACTAAGACACTTGGTCTGTGTGTGTGTGTGTGTGTGTGTGTGTGTGTGTGTGTGTGTGTGTATGTATGTTTGTGTGTCCAAAAATAGCATAGAGATAATATGTTTAGTTTTATTCAATATTTTAATGAATATTTCAGATTTATTAAACACTGGTAAGAAAACATTCAGCTATACAGAAATTTCCCCTAAGCACAGTACATCACTCACATTCGGAGACCAACTGGTGTTGGGTGTCGATATATCAACAAACATTTTGGTTGTAAAAACTCTCCATATGAAGCTTACTCATAACCTGCTAACGAGGCTAATGTCCTCAAGTGTCGTCAGGTTGAGTTCCGATAACCTCTCCTTATAAGACATACCACTAAGCTCCGGGATTGGTCTTGTTGCAAACTTTTGCACTTTTTCCAATTTCTTGACGTGCGTGATCAGGTGTGGGTTCCATACTGGTGCTGCATACTCCAATATGGGCCTGACGTACAAGGTGTACAGAGTCTTGAACAATTTCTTAAGGTGTCAAAACGCTATTCTTAGGTTTGTCAGGCGTCCATATGCTGCAGCAGTTATTTGGTTAATGTGCACCTCAGGAGATGTGCTCGGTATGATGCTCACCCCGAGATCTTTTTCCTTAAATAAGTTTTGCAGCCTTTGACTCCCTAGGCTCTAGGTCGGGGAACTCGGGTAAATTACTTCAAATGGGGTAAAAATGAAAATCTCATTAGTAATGAAGGCTCAATAAACATAAATAAAAGTGCAGATAAAATTATTTAATAAGGGAGGAAAATTATGAAAGTTATATTTTTTCAAATAAATAATTTTTAGTTTCTTAATAAAATTAAAACTCTAATTTGTAGGGACCATTTAAATTGGCAATAATGTAAAAATGGGTAATGATTCCAGCGACTGGCAACACCGCGAGTGTCAGCATTGACTCGGGAGCCGGCATGACAACCACACCTCCCACTGCCGACAAAAACCACAACCATCACGTAACTTTTGGTGTAGTGTCCTATCTCGAAATCAATAATTGTCTCTGTTCGTAGTCAGTAGAAGTGCATTATGATAGTAGGTTTACGACTTTCAACGACCAAGGTAATGCGGTGTTTTGTGATTTGTCATAACAATTAGGAGTGTACAGTGTAATATTTATTTATATTTTATTTTTTGTATCATAATTTATGATTCCATTTATAGATAGTATTTGAAAGTGCTCATATAATAACATAAATGTTTGGCAGTTTTCTATTAATTTTATATTCTACTTTTCGTGATTCCATTTTTGTATCCCAGTCTTTATGAGTATCACTGTTAAAGTTATATAATATGCTAAAACCATATTATCCATCTGTTTTTCAAACATTTTTACTTAAACCCTTCAGATGGCATCAAATATTAAAAGGACATACCAGAAAGAATTCCTCAGTTATGGCTCAAAGAAAATGAAACGACATTGTGTTGTCTGTTTGAAAGTACTGACTGCAGAGTCTTTCAGAAGGAGTCAGCTGAAGAAACACTTGGATAATTTGCACTCAGATCTGTCTTTAAAACCTCGGGAATACTTTGTGAATTTGAAAAGGTCTGTCAAAAGGCAAAGATTGGACAGCAACTTGAGAGGTTCACTCGATCAACGTTCTGTTTGATTGTCCGAAACAAGAAACCTCATACTATTGGTCAGGAGTTGGATAAACCTGTGATTTCTTCAATAAAGTTATTTCTTCAATAAAAGAGAGCAAGCATCTTGCTATTCAACTTGATGAGACTACGGATATCAGTTGCAATTCGCAGCTGATGGTGTATATTCGCTACAAAGATTCCGATGGAATTGAAGAGGAAATCTTGTTTTGTTCTCTCGACTTGAGAGCTGGTGGCATTGGCGTCTCCAGCAAGGTTAATGAATACTTCAAAACACCAAGCATTAATTTAAAGTGGGAAGATTGCACTGCTGTGCCTGTTGATGGAGCTCCAGCCATGTTGGGTCATGTCAGTTGCTTTGGCCAGAGAAGAGAATCCAGAAATTGAAGTTGCCCACTGTATGATCCATCGCCAGGCACTGGTTGTGAGGCATTTGGAACCTGCACTGGAAGCCGTCATGCACGATGTTATCAAGATTGTCAATGTTGTCAAAGGACATGCACTAAACAGGCGGCTATTTTGAGAATTATGTGAAGATGGACAGGCTGAATATTCAGTCCAACTTTATCACACAAAAGTGAGGTGGCTTTCACATGAAAATGTTCTGAATCGAGTTTGAGCTTTCAAAACTGAACTAGAAATTTTTCTCAAATGTTCTCGCCGGTAAGATAACAAACGCCTCTTGGGTTGCACATCTCGCATATTTAGCTGACATCTTGGCAAGAAAAAACATCAATGCTATTACGGCCATACAGCCAAATAAGATTTTAGCGTTCGGATCAAAGTTTGTGTATTTTAGCCAGAAAGTAGAATAAAACAAAACAGCTGTCTTTCCAAAGTTAGCTGTGTTTTTGGAAGATTGTGAAGAGATTTCTTTTGGTAACAGAAAGCAATTCTCTGACTACTTTCCAGATCTTGATCCGTATTCTGTAGACTTTCAAGTCTAGTGGGAAATTTCGCCGTACACAAATATGTTTTGGGGAAGTACCCAAACAAAGTTGCCCGACCTCTGCCCAAGGCTATACTCCCTCTGCGGTCTTATTTATCCTTCCCCATACTTCATGACTTTGCACTTGGTGGGGTTAAACTCCAGAAACCATTTGTCGGACAAGGCTTGCCGCCTGTCCAGATCCCCTTGTAGACTTACCTGATCCTCGTTCGTTTGTATTCTCATTAGTTTCGCATATTATGCAAACAGCGACAACTCTGAATCTATCCCTTCCGTCATGGCATTCACATATACAAGAAATAGCACCGGAATTAGGACTGACTCCTGTGGACCCCCAATCGACACATGCGCCCACTCTGACATAACACGTACCAACACACGTTGTTTCCTTCCTGTCAGGTATTCCCTGATTCACTGCAGTACTTTCCCTGTTATTCCTGCTGCTCCTCCAGCTTTTGAACCAGTCTCTTGCGTGGTACTGTGTCGAAAGCCTTCATACAGCCCAAGAAGATGCAGTCCGCCCGTCTCTTTGTTACCTTGTCGTAAAACTCCAGTGTGCACGCGCTTGTGTGAGTGTGTGGTGTGTGTGTGTGTGTGTGTGTGTGTGTGGTGTGTGTGTGGTGTGTGTGTGGTGTGTGTGTGTGGTGTGTGTGTGTGTGTGTGTGTGTGTGGTGTGTGTGTGTGGTGTGTGTGTGTGGTGTGTGTGTGTGGTGTGTGTGTGGTGTGTGTGTGTGTGTGGTGTGTGTGTGGTGTGTGTGTGGTGTGTGTGTGTGGTGTGTGTGTGTGTGTGTGTGGTGTGTGTGTGTGTGGTGTGTGTGTGTGGTGTGTGTGTGGTGTGTGTGTGTGTGTGTGTGGTGTGTGTGTGTGTGGTGTGTGTGTGTGTGGTGTGTGTGTGTGGTGTGTGTGTGTGGTGTGTGTGTGTGGTGTGTGTGTGGTGTGTGTGTGTGTGTGGTGTGTGTGTGTGGTGTGTGTGTGTGGTGTGTGTGTGTGGTGTGTGTTTTAGATGTGTGTACTCACCTAGTTGTACTCACCTAGTTGTGGTTGCAGGGGTCGAGTCATAGCTCCTGGCCTCGCCTCTTCACTGGCCGCTACTGGGTCTCTCTCCCTGCGCCATGAGCTTTATCATACCTCTTCTTAAAGCTATGTATGGAACCTGCCTCCACTACATCGCTTCCCAAGCTATTCCACTTCCCGACCACTCTGTGACTGAAGAAATACTTCCTAACATCCCTGTGATTCATCTGAGTCTTCAACTTCCAACTGTGTCCCCTTGTTGCTGTGTCCAATCTCTGGAACATTCTGTCTCTGTCCACCTTGTCAATTCCTCTCAGTATCTTATATGTTGTTATCATGTCCCCCCTATCTCTCCTGTCCTCCATTGTCGTCAGGTCAATTTCCCTTAACCTCTCCTCTCCGGGACTAGTCGTGTTGCAAACCTTTGCACTTTCTCTAGCTTCTTTACGTGCTTGGCTAGATGTGGGTTCCAAACTGGTGCTGCATACTCCAGTATGGGCCTAACATACACAGTGTACAGGGTCCTGAACGATTCTTTATTAAGATGTCGGAATGCTGTTCTTAGGTTTGCTAGGAGCCCATATGCTGCAGCAGTTATTTGGTTGATGTGCGCCTCAGGAGATGTGTCTGGTGTTATACTCACCCCAAGATTTTTTTCCTTGATTGAGGTTTGCAGTCTCTGGCCCCCTAGACTGTATTCCGTCTGCGGTCTTCTTTGCCCTTCCTCGAGCTTCATGACTTTACACTTGGTGGGGTTAAACTCTAGGAGCCAGTTGCTGGACCAGGCTTACAGCCTGTCCAGATCCTTTTGTAGTCCTGCTTGGTTATCATCGGGTTGAATTCTCCTCATTAGCATTACATCATCTGCAAACAGAGACACTTCTGATTCTATCCCTACCGTCATGTCATTCACATATTCCAGAAACAGCACTGGTTATAAGACCCTTGCGAAACCCCGCTCGCAACTAGCGCCCACTCTGACACCTCGTCACTGACCATGGCTTGTTGCATACCTATCAGGTATTCTCTTATCCATTGCATTGTCTTCCCTGTTATACCTGCCTGATCCTCCACTAATTTGTTATGTGGTAGTGTGTCAAAAGCCTTCTTACAGTCCAAGAAAATGCAATCTGCCCACCCTTATCACCTTGTCGTAAAACTCCATTAGGTTTGTGACACACGAATTCCCTTCCCTGAAACCATGCTGGTTGTCATGAATAATCTCATTCCTTTCTAGGTGTTCCACCACTCCTCTCCTGTTTATCTTCTCCATGACTTTGCAAAATATACATGTCAGTGACACTGGTGTGTAGTTTAATACTGCGTGTCTGCCTCCTTTCTTTAAAACTGGGATTACTTTTGCTGTCTTCCACACCTCAGGTACTCGCCCTGTTTCGATAGATGTGTTGAAGATTGTCGTTAGTGACACATAGTGCGCCTCTGCTAACTCTCTTAGGACCCATGGAGAGATATTGTCCGGCCCCATCGCTTTTGAGGTATCTTATTTGCTCAGCAGCCTCTTCATCTCCTCCTCGGTTGTATGTATCATGCTCAGCACTTGATGGTGTACCCCACCGCTCCGGCTTTGTGGTGCCCTTTCTGTCTCCACTGTAGACACTTCTCTAGATCTCATGTTGAGATCTTCACATCCTTCCCGGTCATTTCTTGGGGTTTCCCCTCTTTCCTTCTTCAGCCTGACTAACTGGTCTTTGACTGTTGTTTTCGTCCTGATGTGACTGTAAAATAGCTTCGGGTCAGACTTGGCTTTCGCTGTTATGTCATTTTCATATTGCCGCTGAGCCTCCCTTCTTATCTGTGCATATTCGTTTCCGGCTCTTCGACTAATTTCCTTATTTTCTTAGGTCCTTTGCCTCCTATACTTCTTCCATTCTCTAGCACACTTGGTTTTGGCTTCTCAACATCTTTGGCTGAACCATGTTCTCGTCCTGGTATTCTCATTGTTCCTCTTGCAATTGGGTATGAACCTCTCTTCTGCTTCCTTGCATTTTGTCACATATTCCATCATTTCATTTATTGACTTTGCCGCCAGTTCCCTTTCCCACTGAACCTCATGCAGGAAATTCCTCATGCCTGTAGTCTTGCTTCACTCTTCCTGCTTCCCTCTCCACTTGTAACTCTATGTATTCGAAGCTCAAAACCATATAATTACTAGCTCCGAGGGGCCTTTCAATGTCGGAACTACCGAAGGTGAATACTAGGTCCAGTCTTGTGGTCCGTCCACTTCTCTCTCTCTCTGGCATGAGGTTTTCTAGTGCCACCTCCATCATCTTAGCCTTCCATGTTTCTGGTCTCCTGTGTGGCTCCAGTCAGAAGTGTTCCTGCTATGTAGTCCCTTGCTTCTCCTCTGTCTCTCTTTTCCAAACTTACACTGGTTTTTAATGAACAGTGCAACTCCTCCACCGCCCTCTATTCCCTCTGTCTTTCCTCAGGATCTGATATCCAGTTGAAAAGATGACATCCATTATCATTCCTGTGAGTTTGGTTTCTGAGAAAACTATGATGTCTGGTGTTCCTCTGTAATTCTTTCATGTCAGTCCTCCCATTTATTTGTTATTCTATCAGTGTTGGTATGCCATACCTTCATTTTCCTCTCCAATACTGTATTCTGGGGGAATTGTGGGGACTGGGGAAATGGGAGACTGGACACGGTGCTACGGGAGTCTGCTCCATAGTTTGGGATGGGGGCTGTGAATGTGGAGTGTGGCTTTTACTGGGATAATTTGTTTGGTTATTGGGTTTTATAGGTTTTTGCCCTTGCTGATCCACTCGACTCTGGTTGTCCCCTACTGTCTCTAGCCTTCTCTCTCTTTTGCCTCTTTTGTTTGTGTCCTCTCTTTCAACATCTGGTACACCCTCCAGTATGATGCTGATTCCTTTAGCCATAGTTTCTGCTGCGGGATTTTGTTCCTCACCGTTTCTGTTTTGAAAATCAATCTGACTGGCCGATTTCTTCTTCTCGAGTATCCCTCTATTCTCTGAAAATTTATCAGCTCAGTTATTTCCTCCTCTCCTGTTTGATAATATTTTCAATCTCTTCTTTCTTTTTCTGTCGTCTTTCGTCGTATATCCTCCCTTTGCTCTTCTGAAGCCTCTCCTCCTTCCCTTGATCCCATTTAAACATAGCTATTGCCTCCCTTAACATTTCCTGGCTCTCCTGGTGGCTGGGTGGCGCCTCTGCAGGGAGTATATCAAGTTCTCTAGCTACACCCCTCTCACTTACTACTGTCCCTGTGCCCGACAGCATGCCCTTTTCACTCCTCGACATTTTCTGGTGTCCTGATAGGACCTCAACATAGGTCTTGTCTCCTTCCTTTCCTTTGGACCCCTCGCTGAATACTGGTGTAACTACTCCAGATGCCATTTCCCTTCTGGTCATTTGCGCTATATCTTGCTTCAGCATTTTTATTTCAGTTTAAAGCTTCTATATCGTAGCTTCAGCACGCAGCTCCCACTCTTTCTCTCTGCTTCCATTATCTTCATTATTGTCGAGGTAAGCTCACCTAGCTTACTATCGCATTCCTGTGTGTGTGTACTCACCTAATTGTGTGTGTTGTCTTTACGACACCGAAGATTCCAATAAAGCGAGGTGAAGAATCTACATGCACAACCTGGTTGTGGGAAAAGAAAACTGGTCGGTCATTTTCTTTAAGCTTGGTACCTACGATTGGAATGCTCTTCTCCAAGGTGATGAAAGCCTTCGCTGCAAACATCCTTAATTTCCACCACAAATATATTCCTCACGGCAGTATGTGACGAAGTCTTCATATCAACGTTGGATCGGCTTTTGATGTAGAGAGGCCGCTACTGCTAAGTACGAGGCTTTGAGAAGGTATAAAATGTATTCCACTATTTAAAGGCTGTCGGAAAAAAAAGTTCAAGATGGGAGGTTGAGACAAAAAGAAAACTGGCATCAGGTAGATTAGGCTCCAAAGCCTGTTGGTCTTTGGTCAAGGATTAACTAGATGAAATTATTCCACCTCTAAGTCGGTAGGATGGGACCGTCTCTAATAGCAGTGAGAACTGCGACAACTGTGTCAAAGTTGTCAGAGGTGACAATAAGGCAGGATGAAGTGTATCTTCTCCTGATCCGGACCCCTGTGAATGTAAATCTGAACTTCAATTAGATTGTGATCGGAATTAGTTGTTTTTGATATTATATTTCTTACCAGGTCCTCATTATTTGTGAAGATAAGGTCAAGTGTGTTTGCTAGTCTAGTTGGCTCCACAGCAAAATACACTTATTGATATCTGTGATTCTCCTTAATTTGCACATTACTAACCACAGCAAAATACACTTATTGATATCTGTGATTCCCCTTAATTTGCACAGTTCCAACCAAAATTCTAATACAACTATTGCTCCATAATACTTAAGCTAGTCATAAGTTTGCCTAAGATACTCCAATATAGAATCTATATTATGCCAATATATCACCTTTATCATTAATATATAAACTAATTGCTAACTTTTTATACTAATTGTTAAATTCTCAATGTTTAAATTCCAGTACCTAAATTTTGTAAACCTAACCTTACAATCTGTATATCCATTGTATAGCTATTGAGTAAGACCTATCATAAGACTGCCTGAAAAGCCTAGGCATACCTAGGCATATTATTGGCCATCTTGTAATATCAACTTTAATGTATAACTATAAGTACCCCCCACCTTGTATTACATGAAATAAAGGATTTGAATTTGAATTTGAATCTGCTGACTTAGGATGTGTTTATCGCGGAGATTTAGTAGCTCATGTGTGTGTGACCTTTCATCTGTGCTGCCTCCAGGGATTGTTTCTGCTATAACATTATTTGCTACATTCTTCCATTTTGTATGCCTTAGGTGGAAATCACCTAAGGCATACAATGCTGTCTGGAAAGCTGAAAGGCTTTCCAGACAGTAATCAATTTTCAGTAGCTGTTCCTTGAACTGTTGGGAGGCTGCATCTGGTGGCTTATATACAACCACGATGACTAGGTTTTGGTTCTCGATCTTTATTAATTGTGGTGTTCAGCATCTTCGTGCAGATGAGCGACTCTTTGACATACAGACCACCCCTTCCCCCTCCTTGTTGCCTGTTCTTTCTGTCGCATCTAAAAAGGTTGTACTCATTTATCCATATTTCGTTGTCAAAGTGATCTTTTGTGTGGGTCTCTCTGAAGGCTGCAAACATGGCTTAAGACCCTGTATATTAGCAATTATAAACGATATTGTATTCTGTGTTTGTTAGGGGGATTTTGTTATTGGCATCAGTAGTTGTGGTTCTGCAGGGCCATGGAGGGCCACTGGCTGTGCCTCCAGCCAAACAAGGCTCCAAGGTGGACTATTTTTGTTTCATTTCATTTTCTGTCTTTGTTTCCTGCCACTAAAAAATCACTTGGAGTGAAGTTGTTTTAACTACTATTGTCTTATGAGGTCTGTACCTCCTGGTCCCTTTTAGATGGTATGCAGGGCAACTAGTGTTGTAGCACTGTTTTTGGAGGACCGAAGAGTGGCACATTTCTGGGTAAAATAATTTACAGGAGGTAGAACGACACACTCCTTGAAACAGAAGGTCACGACATTTTTTGGGATGCTCAAAGTTGCATGTCCCATGTGTTTTTCTTGATATTCCATGCTTATAGATGCCCCAAACATAGAATTTGCACAATTTCGCTTTTGGCTGGGTAGAATTTCTGGTAGGTGTGTTCTCAATTTGTGCAGTTTCTAGGACTGCACTATAATCCTCAGTGTCCAAGCCAGGGCCACCCCGCCCTGCTTCCGGGGAACTACCTTCCCCTGAAGAAGAAGACTCTTCCACTACATCTGTAATGATGTTTGTATATTTAAATTTTAGTGGTGACTGTGGAAGAGTCCCTATCAGTCTGGACTGGCACTAAGGTTGGTGGCTGAGCCTGGGCCAGCACTAGCGCTGTGGGCAGTAGCGGACTAGGGTCTGGGTCTGGGTTAGCACTATGTGCGAGGGTTGGGTTAACTGACGTTTTTGTTTCTTGTGTTTTTTCAGTGAGTGACTATATACTTTCGAGTCATCTGTTGTGGTATGAGCATTTTGCATTTTTTGGCTCACTCCTCCTATCTCTTCCTCTCATGTTTTATATATCTTTGATAGACTGTCCAAGAGTTCATCTTTATTTTCTTGCTTATTTTTATTATTTATTACCCTTCTTAGTAACTTTCTGATGCCTGCCCAAAGTTCTATATCTTTATTGCACAACCAGAAGCACCTTGCTAGTTCGAGGTCATTTTCTGAGGCAGTGTTTATTCTTGCACAAGAGATATGATGCTTAGAAAAGTACAGGTTGCATGTGATCCTGGATTTCCTAACAAGGATTTCTTTTACATGTCCCACATGTATGTTGTACTGACATCCTGCCGTATCCTACTTCACTCTGTATGCCACGAAAAAAACTGATTTCCACTTTACCTTTCTCTGCACTGGTGGCAGTGATATATGAGATGTATTTATAGAAACCAAGGCTTGCGGCATGTGGGAGTAGTGGGTGAATTTTGGGGGATAGGAGTGATTATATTATGGCTGTGGGTAGCTTGTTGTGGGTAGGGGTCGTGGGGGGGGGTTCGAAGAAAGGTCACATGACATCCCCTTTTCCTCCAAGGGCTGGACATGTTACATATTTCCTCTGCATTTAATTTTTTGTTCATTTTTCGTGAGGTACTCAAGATGAGCGCACATACGTACTCAAGATGTGTGCTCATATCTTGAGCATGCTCCACTTTCTTGGATTGCCTGTTGTCCCCTTCCCGTCTCATCGACTTCTTGACAGAATAGGAGAACAGAGCAAGACGACTCAGCTCTCGTCTGATCCAGGCCTGAACAAATCTAACATTTCAGCAGAGCCTTGAACACCGGAGGGATGAGGTACAAGGCAATGGCGTCTCCACTTCGTGGTCAGAAAGAAGAGAGCTTCTCCACGAAGAGAGCTTCTCCACGAAGAGAGCTTCTCCACAATAAGACATCACTTCATCACTTCTATGATGACTCGAGTATGGAACATGTTCGGTACAGCATAATGACATCGATGAAATAGTCAGCTGACCACATGAAATACCTGGCCCACAGATGGCTTCAACTTCATTCTATTCCATATTTGTTTGTCTTATAACAAACTCTTAGCTTGTACATTAAGGTAGGAACCTTAACCTAACCTTATAAAACCCTCTTGTGTAAAAAAATTAAGATAAAGAGGGAGAGAGGGAGAGAGAGAGAATGTGGGGGCATGGGGAAGGGGGTAGGAGGGCTAGTGACCAATACCTGCCCACATACAACACAACGCCCACAAACATCTCATGTATCTTCAGACATCCAGGTTTGTCATCTTGGAGTCTGACCTTTGTGACTTGCGGTGTTTTGGATGTGCTGTCGTCACTAGCAACACCATCGCTCAGAACAACAGGCAGTTTAATTAATAATGATTTAGGAAACACTTGCTGACCCAGAAGACAGCCACCACCGAGAACGTGTGTCTTATACTCTTATCAGCGTTAATCACCATTTAAAAGAAAGATAGAGAGGGGGGAGATAGAGAGAGAGAGAGAGAGAGAGAGAGAGAGAGAGAGAGAGAGAGAGAGAGAGAGAGAGAGAGAGAGAGAGAGAGAGAGAGAGAGAGAGAGAGAGAGAGAGAGAGAGAAAGGGAGATAATAAGGGTAAATAATGCGAATTTCACACAACATCCTACATATGATTATTGGTTGATATTCTTCCTCAGAGGGAATACTAAGAATAACAATTTCCTCTGCATACGCTCAGGTCTTTTACTAAAACTTAGTGAACTAATATGATGTACAAAAATCAACTCATTTACCACTCATCGCCTCTGTTACTAATCGTGTTGACAGTATTCATTCATAAGTTATGACTCACTAAATCGTAGTGACACGATTGCAAACAAACCATACCACGGGTGGAGTTTTGAGACTCTCTGATCGCGGGTTCTAGCCCCACCCGTGGTATGGTTTGATAAGTTATGTTCACAACGTCGAAGAGTTGCCACGCCTCCATTGGTCCAAAGTCGCCATCTTGCGTGGTGCCAACTGTACGTGTCTGCAAGTATGTGAAGCTGTTGGTGCCTGACTCTTAAGGAAGTACCTATTTCTTGCGGCTTATACTTAATAATCAGCGCTAGTATTACGACTTATTACTGAGAATAGTGCTAAAGTACAGTGCTTATTAAATATTAAAACTTCATGTGAGGAATTAACTGTTGTCCAATATTTATGACATTTTAAAATAATTTAATTAATACTTTATATATTTGAATATTTAAAAAAAAATTGAACAAAAGTTTTATTATCTACCGTCTAATTAACATAATTAATTGACCTTAAGCACTATACCTCCATTTCCTTTGATCAAGCCTGATTGCCTCTCATTCCCCAGGCGCTGTATGATCCTTACGGGTTTAGTACGTCCATCCCGTGAATATAAAAATTATAGCCGTGAGATTTTCCAGCAAATTATAGACAGAGAAACGAGTACAGTTCGTGTGTCTAACTGGCGCTTAGCACACAGGACCGAGCTGAATGATCCATATGGGCTTTGGGCTTCATATCAATATTAGTAATAGTTAACGCTCTCTAGCTGTCCTGTTAGAAGTGAACAGATACCACAGAGAAAATGACTTCATGTCGGCCTGTGAGAGTCAGAGATACTCGCATCTGGACCTTCAGCACAGAGGCTTCCGCCTGCACTATTGATTACCTATGCAAGGATGGAGTGATGGATATTTTCCATCGCTATTCCGCCCTTGGGAACACTCGTAATCATTGATTGATGATGGAGATCATCTTACATGACGAACTAGAGAGATTTAATGATGAAAGAACATTTCGAAATTAAAGGGACTTAATTTTTTATATATATATATATAACCTTGTGAGACTCAAACGAGCAGTTATCAGATGTGGACCAGGCTGAGACAATAGGAGAGAGAGAGAGAGAGAGAGAGAGAGAGAAGAGAGAGAGAGAGAGAGAGAGAGAGAGAGAGAGAGAGAGAGAGTGAGAGAGAGAGTGAGTCTACAACTCAGTAGGTGTTAGTGTGCATGATCCATTGTTTCGGAAAGTCTGCTTTAGTAACGTAATTTACATTATCCCAGAATTCCATACCTATGTAAATGACTAACGTTATTTTTTACTTATGCAAGAAAGAAAATGCCATCTGTTCTCTGGCGCATCAATCACCAGCTTACAGCAACTATATCAGCTTGAAGCAAACAATGGCAGATTACATTTACATCTGAGCTGACACTATTGATGATGTTCACGAGTAAACATGGTGTTAATACTGTATCTGTTGTAAATATTAAAGGAAGAATAGTACTGCTAGGGGATGAAGTCGATATCCTTGGAGTGAAATATGACTCCAAAATATCTACCAACGCTCACGTGGTGAATCTTGCAAGCAAAGCAATCAAGAAGATAACAGCACTAAGGTATATCTGGTATGTTCTCGGAGAGATGGAAAAAGAGACACAGATGCAGTATAACATAATCCTTAATGGATGTTTCGCCCATACAGTGGACTTCATCATGTCACAAATAAATCTGGATCTGGTCTTTTGTTTGAAACTGTGGAAGTATTAATTTGGGTATCACACGGTGGCTCCGTGACTTGGTAGCTAAAGCTCTCGCTTCACACGGCGAGTGTCCGGGTTCGATTCCCGGAGAGGGTAGAAACATTGGGCGTGTTTCCTTATACAAGTTGTCTATGTTCCCCTTCAGTAAAATGGGTACCTAGGTGTTAGTCGACTGGTGTGGGTCGCATCCTGGGACAAAACTGACCTAATTTGCCCGAAATGCTCTGCATAAGAAGGGGCTTTCTATATAGTAGTATGTCATTGATGTCAGCTAGGCCTGTATACCTTGTACATGTACTTGTAGTAAATAAAGATATTATTATTGCACTAGACATTCATTTTGAAACGTTTAAGACTGTGATCACTGTTGACAAATATGAGAGGGAGAGAGAGAGAGAGATGAGAGAGAGAGAGAATGTGTGTGTGTAAAGGGAGGTGGGGAGGAACAATGCAGACTGATCCTCCACCTCACCCCCCTACCATAGGCCTGGGGCCAAAGAACCCCTCCCATTGGATCCCCCCATCCCGACTACTCCCACCGAAACGCACCCAAATATCCCCCACACCCTATGCACCGCGTCCTGCCCCCACCACAACACTCACCACCCATTCCCCCCTCCCAATCCTCCACGGCCCCCCACCGAGAGCAACAGATTAGCCCGAGTGTAATTGGGAGAGCTAGAGGTGTACATAATTGATGCAGCTTTTACCAACGAGCAGGAGGACTACCCAGGGGGGCTCCACCATATTTTTGTCACTAAATATGGCATTTACATTCGTGAAGCTGAGGTAGTTAGTAGCTGCGGTGGCCTGTTGTTGTAGCAACATGTTGTTGTGGTAGCAGATTGTTGTAACGTGTGGTTGTGGTAGCAGGATGATGTAGCTTGTTGTACTCACCCAATTGTACTCACCTAATTGTGGTTGCAGGGGAAGAAACTCAGCTCCTGATCCCGCCTCTTCGCTGCCCGCTGCTAGGTCTCTGCTCTCCCTGCTCCATGAGCTTTATCATACCTTGTCTTAAAGCTATGTATGGTTCCCGCCTCCACTATATCGTTCGCTAGACTATTCCACTTGTAGCGTATGATTGTGGTAGCATGTTGTAGCGTATGCTTGTGGTAGCATGTTGTAGCGTATGCTTGTGGTAGCATGTTGTAGCGTATGATTGTGGTAGCATGTTGTAACGTATGATTGTGGTAGCATGTTGTAGCGTATGATTGTGGTAGCATGTTAGCGTATGCTTGTGGTAGCATGTTGTAGCGTATGATTGTGGTAGCATGTTGTAGCGTATGATTGTGGTAGCATGTTAGCGTATGCTTGTGGTAGCATGTTGTAGCGTATGATTGTGGTAGCATGTTGTAGCGTATGATTGTGGTAGCATGTTAGCGTATGCTTGTGGTAGCATGTTGTAGCGTATGATTGTGGTAGCATGTTATAGCGTATGATTGTGGTAGCGTGTTAGCGTATGCTTGTGGTAGCATGTTGTTAGCGTATGATTGTGGTAGCATGTTATAGCGTATGCTTGTGTAGCATGTTGTTAGCGTATGCTTGTGGTAGCATGTTGTTAGCGTATGATTGTGGTAGCATGTTATAGCGTATGCTTGTGTAGCATGTTGTTAGCGTATGATTGTGGTAGCATGTTGTAGCGAATGCTTGTGGTAGCATGTTGTAGCGTATGATTGTGGTAGCATGTTGTAGCGTATGATTGTGGTAGCGTGTTAGCGTATGCTTGTGGTAGCATGTTGTAGCGAATGCTTGTGGTAGCATGTTGTAGCGTATGATTGTGGTAGCGTGTTAGCGTATGCTTGTGGTAGCATGTTGTAGTGAATGCTTGTGGTAGCATGTTGTAGCGTATGATTGTGGTAGCGTGTTAGCGAATGCTTGTGGTAGCATGTTGTAGCTAATGCTTGTGGTAGCATGTTGTAGCGTATGCTTGTGGTAGCATGTTGTTAGCGTATGCTTGTGGTAGCATGTTGTAGCGTATGCTTGTGGTAGCATGTTGTAGCGTATGCTTGTGGTAGCATGTTGTTAGCGTATGATTGTGGTAGCATGTTGTAGCGTATGCTTGTGGTAGCATGTTGTAGCGTATGCTTGTGGTAGCATGTTGTAGCGTATGCTTGTGGTAGCATGTTGTTAGCGTATGATTGTGGTAGCATGTTGTAGCGTATGCTTGTGGTAGCATGTTGTAGCGTATGATTGTGGTAGCATGTTGTAGCGTATGATTGTGGTAGCATGTTAGCGAATGCTTGTGGTAGCATGTTGTAGCGTATGATTGTGGTAGCATGTTGGAGCGAATGCTTGTGGTAGCATGTTGTAGCGTATGCTTGTGGTAGCATGTTGTAGCGTATGATTGTGGTAGCATGTTGTAGCGTATGATTGTGGTAGCGTGTTAGCGTATGCTTGTGGTAGCATGTTGTAGCGAATGCTTGTGTAGCATGTTGTAGCGAATGCTTGTGGTAGCATGTTGTAGCGAATGCTTGTGTAGCATGTTGTTAGCGTATGATTGTGGCAGCATGTTGTAGCGAATGCTTGTGTAGCATGTTGTAGCGAATGCTTGTGGTAGCATGTTGTAGCGAATGCTTGTGTAGCATGTTGTAGCGAATGCTTGTGGTAGCATGTTGTTAGCGTATGATTGTGGCAGCATGTTGTAGCGTATGATTGTGGCAACATGTTGTAGCGTATGCTTGTGGCAGCATGTTGTAGCGTATGATTGTGGCAACATGTTGTAGCGTATGCTTGTGGCAGCATGTTGTAGCGTATGATTGTGGCAGCATGTTGTAGCGTATGATTGTGGCAGCATGTTGTAGCGTATGATTGTGGTAGCATGTTGTAGCGTATGCTTGTGGCAGCATGTTGTAGCGTATGATTGTGGCAGCATGTTGTAGCGTATGCTTGTGGCAGCATGTTGTAGCGTATGATTGTGGCAGCATGTTGTAGCGTATGATTGTGGTAGCATGTTGTAGCGTATGATTGTGGTAGCATGTTGTAGCGTATGATTGTGGTAGCATGTTGTAGTGTATGATTGTGGTAGCATGTTGTAGCGTATGATTGTGGTAGCACGTTGTTGTGGCGTGTGGTCGGGGTAGCAGGATGTAGTTGTTGCTGTGTTAGCATGTTGTAGAGAGTGGTAGTGGTAGCAAGGTGATGTAGCTTCTTGTTGTGGTAGGTTGTTGTGGTAGCATGTTGTAACATGTGGTTGTGGTAGCAGGGTGATGTAACTTAAGGTACTATGTTGTATCGTGTGGTTATGACAGGTAGCAGACTGACGTAGTTTTTTGTGGTAGGTTGTGATAGCATGTTGTTGTAGCGTGTGGTTGTGGTAGCAGGTTGATGTAGCTTGCTGTTGTTGCAGGCTGTTGTGGTAGCCTCCTATTGCATGTCTTTCACTTTATTGCTGTATTGCCTTGTTGTTGTGGTAGATTGTTCCTCTGCTTATTGTTGTGGTAGCTTGTTGAACAAAACTTTTGTGGTAGTGTGTTTTCGTAGAAGCTTGTTGTGGTAGCTTATTTTTGTGGTAGCTCGTTGTGGTAGGTTGTTGTGGTTAGCTTGTGGTAGGTTGTTGTGGTAGCTTATTTTTGTGGTAGGTTGATGTGGTAGGTTGTTGTGGTAGGTTGTTGTGATAGCTTGTTTTGATAAATTCTTACTGTGGTAGGTTTTTGTTGTAGTAGCTTCCTATTGTGGTAACTAATTGTGGTAGTTTGTTTTTGTCGTAGCATGTTGCTGAGGTAGATTGTACGTGTTGTGGTATGTTGTGGTAGGTTGTTGTGGTAGCTTGTTGTGGTAGGTTGATGTGGTAGCTTGTTGTGGTAGGTTGATGTGGTAGCTTGTTGTGGTAGGTTGATGTGGTAGCTTGTTATGGTAGATTGATGTGGTAGCTTGTTGTATTAGATTGATGTGGTAGCTTGTTGTATTAGATTGATGTGGTACCTTATTGTATTAGCTTGTTTTTGTTGTAGCTTGATATTGTGGTACCTTGTTATTATGCTAATTTGTTTTTGTGGTAATTTGTCATGGTAACTTGTTACTGTGGTAGCTTGTTACTGTGGTATCTTGTCATTGTGGTACCTTGTTACTGTGGTAGCTTGTCATTGTGGTAGCTGGTTACCTTAGTAGCTTGTCATTGTGGTATCTTGTTACTTTGGTAGCTTGTTACTGTGGTAGCTTGATACTGTAGTAGCTTATTGTGGTAGCTTGTTACTGTGGTTGTTATTGTGGTAGCTTGTTACAGGGGTATCTTGTTATGGTAGCTTGTTATTGTGGTAGCCTGTTATGGTAGCTTGTTATTGTGGTAGCTTGTTATTGTGGTAGCTTGTTATTGTCGTAGCTTGTTATTGTGGTAGCTTGTTATTGTGGTAGCTTGTTATTGTGGTAGCTTGTTATTGTGGTAGCTTGTTATTGTGGTAGCTTGTTATTGTGGTAGCTTGTTATTGTGGTAGCTTGTTATTGTGGTAGCTTGTTATTGTGGTAGCTTGTTACTGTCGTAGCTTGTTATTGTGGTAGCTTGTTACTGTGGTAGCTGTTATTGTGGTAGCTTGTTACTGTGGTAGCTTGTTACTGTGGTAGCTTGTTACTGAGAATGGCAAGAAAAGCATCCTGTAAGCGGCACTTCTATGACCAAAAATGCTCTGATAGAGAGAGAGGTCAGAGGAGAAAGGCCAAAAAGGAAGGTGAGAGTAACTCATAACCATACATTACAACAGTGGTAGGTAGCCTTCTGCTGGTACAGCAGCAGAAGACTACCCCGGAGTTCCACTCTTGCCAAATAAGAATAAGAAACTTATCCTATAGTGGCCGCAGGCTCACCAAAACAGGACAGTTGGAGACTGAAGAAACGTCGCAGATGACAGAATCAGAATTTGGCGTAAATTTCTGGGATGTGGAGAAACGGGAGATTCGCAGCATGAATGTGCAGCTGACAGATCAGTAGCAACTGGGTGATACTATCATGTCAACATGAACTAGTAACTCTTAGAATTGTTTCCAGTACCCTGTTGAGTCCATGTCACCAAGAATTCAGGCTGTTTTTGGGGAAAAGGGAGGCCCTTCTCAGTACTAGAAGGGAGTACTTATTAAAGTGGCCACTGAGTGAATGTGTTCTTCCAAATAAACATTGAAAATTTGTTTTTGCCAAAAATCTGCGAAAACCAATCTGAACATAACGTAAAAAATACATCATTGATTTTAAGTAATATAAAATAATTTTAAGCTGACCTATGATTGTGACATCAAAACTAATCATATTGTAATTATTTAAACCAGTCATTGTGCTTAATTTATCAAGTAAATCAATATAATTTTTTAATATTTCCGGAAACATCAATCGGAAATATTAAAAAAATTATATTGATTTACTTGATAAATTAAGCACAATGACTGGTTTAAATAATTACAATATGATTAGTTTTGATGTTACTTCATTATTCACAAAAGTTCCATTTGACGACTTAGTAAGTTTATTATATAAAGAAATCGGTAATTATGATTTACCATTGCCAACGCCAACAATCATTGAGTTTATTAAATTTTACACTCAGAAGTTTGGTATGACAATGGAAAATCCTTCTCACCAGTTCTTAGCAATTTATACATAGAATATTTTGAAACAAGACTGCTTAACAGAATTCTTCTCAATTAAGATAAGTGATACAAATATGATGATGTTCTTTGTCTAATACCCAAGAATATACAGTGATACCTCGCATATCCGGCCTGCCATTATCCGAACCTCGCCAACATCCGAACAGGCCCTGGGAAAGGGCAAAATTCTAAAATTATTACGATATAGCCTTTAAGAGGCTATATCGCCGAAGATTCTTTGAGGACGTGATGGTGATAATTGACGAAAAAGGCCGAAATATGGGAGCCTTGACCCTGGACAACCTTAAAAAGTACAACCTTCGCCCCGTTATTCATGACCTCGCCCGGGCCTGGAATGATGTCTCGCCATCAACCCTCGCCCGGGCCTGGAATGATGTCTCGCCATCAACCCTCGCCCGGGCCTGGAATGATGTCTCGCCATCAACCCTCGCCAATGGCTGGAATCGGCTCCTTCATGGGATCGATCCAGTTATTGATTTCAATGGATTCGAGGAGAAAGATTTCCATCGCGAGTTACTCAAGGCTGGAAATAAAAACTACAGAAGACGAGGTGCAGAACTGGCTAGAGCGTGACGAAGACGACCCTGGTGTGCAATCTCTGACGGATGCAGAGATTGCAGAATCAGTGTTGCACCCGGAACATTCCGAAAGTGACGATGACGACGACGACCACCTGTCTCAAAGACCAAAAACTTCAGCATCACGGGCAGGTATCGAAACACTTTTGGAGTATTTGAAGCATCCACTGTCCACAGCCTATTTGAAAAGTTATGGTCCTGTGGTCCGTGAAATCCAGGAGGCTGTTATTCGAGCCCAGAGTGTCTGGTCCAGCCGCCAGACGACGCTGGACTCGTTTTTTAAACCTACAACGCCATCGCCGATGGCTATATGATGGTACGGATGCGCATTTTTTCTCCCTCATGTATCCGGAAACTTCGTGTTTCCGAACCGGTCTCGGCCCATGTAGTTCGGATACGAGAGGTATCACTGTACATATAAACTAATTCTTATTTTTTATTAGTCTAGCTCTTTCCTTTAAATTGAGTTTGATGTCAATAACAATACTGCGACTATTTGGGGGTCATTATTTGCTTAAAACCACTCGTTCGTGGATGCATTAATGTGTGTACTGCTCGTGAAGACTGGTATTTCAAACGGGAGGAGAATGTAATTAGTCCTGTAGTTTCCACGGCCACGTACAGTTCTTGATGAATACGGAGTTCCGTGAGTCTGGGTCTGGGGCAGAGTGCATGGGCATGTCATTTATCGCCTTTTCGAAGTCATTTGGCGTCAGGATAATATCAGATAGATTTGAGTCTACCAAATTCTGTGTCCCTCATAAAAAAAATCATTTAGATCTCCGACTCTCAGTCTGGTTAGCGACTCGCTAAAAACCGAGTCATATTGGGGCTTGAGTAGCTCACTTATTTCCTTGCTGTCATCTGTGTAGGACCCATCTCGTCTAAGTAGGGGCCCAATACTGGATGTTGTTCTCGACTTTGATTTGGCATAAGAAAATAAATATTTTGGGTTTCTTTCAATTTCATTTATGGCTTTTAATTCTTCCCGCATTTCTTGACTCCTGTAAGATTCCTTTAGCTTTAGTTCGATGTTTGCTATTTCTCTGACCAGTGTCTCCTTACGTATTACAGATATATTGGCCTCATTTAGCCGCTCTGTTATTCTTTGCCTTCGCCTGTATAGGGAGCGCCTTTCTCTTTCTAGTTTGCCTCTTCTCTTCATTTTCCTTAAAGAAATGTGCCTTGAGCATACCTCGAGTGCCAGAGTTAATTTGTTCTTGACATAGGTTTGGGTCCGTGTTGCTTAGGCTGTTTTCCAAGTTTATATGATTTAGGACCTGGTTGACTTGGTCCCACCTTATGTTTTTTTTTATTGAAGTTGAATTTGGTGAAGGCTCCCTTCTGACTGATCACATTTTGTCGGTCTGGGGCCCCGCGCATTCCTGTCTGAACCTCTTATGTTGTGATCTGAGTATATTGATTTTGATATGGTAATATTTCGTATTAGATCATCATTGTTAGTGGAGATGAGGTCCAGTGTATTCTCCAATCTTGTTGGCTTTATTATTTGCTGCCTCATGGGGTTACCTCTGCTACAGCATTATTTGCTACATTCCTCCATTTTAGGTGCCTTAGGTTGAAATCCCCCAGGAGCAAGATGTTGGGGGCAGAAGCTGGAAGATTTTCCAGACAGTGATCAGTTTTCAAAAGCTGTTCCTGGAATTGTTGGGAAGTTGCATCCGGAGGCTTCTATACAATCACAATGACCAGGTTTTGGTTCTCGATCTTTACTGCTATAATTTCAACTACACCATTTGAGGTATTTAGTAGTTACGAGCATATCAGTGATTCTGTGACGTACAGGCCAACCCCTCATCCTCCCTTTTGCCTGTTCACTCTGTCGCATCTGTATTGGTTATAACCCGGGATCCATATTTCATTGTGGAGGTGATCCTTTATGTGGGTCTCTGTGAAAACCGCGAACATTGTGTTTGACTCTGTAAGCAGTCCACGGATGTAAGGTATTTTGTTGTTCATTGCTGTATATTTGCAAAGATGAATGTCGTAGTATTGGTGGTATGGGGGAGGTTTTTTTTTTTCCTGACACTAATGTCTGTTGTTTTGGAGTGGAGGTCATTGACTGTGATTCCATTCCAGAAATTTCGCAAAAAATCATTCTGAACCCAACAAAAAAAAATATTGCATTGTCTTTGTTTATTATTAAATTATTGTAAACTTACCTAAAATATATTTAGTTGGGTTAGGCTAAATTAAATTGCGCTTGTTATAATAAGGTTAGGTAAGTTTTCTAAGATTCTTTTGGTACAAAATTATAAATTTTTACATTCACATAAATGAAAAAAATATATCTTTAAACGTATAAGAGAAAATTTTAGAAAGGACTTAATTTTAACTGATTTCTTGCTAATTGACCAGTTTTACCTAATCGGCACGACATACATACATACATATATATATATATATATATATATATATATATATATATATATATATATATATATATATATATATATATATACATATATGTCGTGCCTAATAGGTAAAACTGGTCAATTAGCAAGAACTCATCTAAAATTAAGTCCTTTCTAAAATTTTATCTTATACGTTTAAAGATATATATATATTTTTTTCATTTATGTTAATGTAAAAATTTATAATTTTGTACCACAATGAAATATATTTTTTTCGTTGGGTTCAGAATGATTTTTGCGAAATTATTGCATACACAAATTTTCGCTTGTCTTATATGGCAAGATGAGAGTTGCTATTTAAGCCAAAATCGCAAGTTCTGCCTATTCGGCATTCGGCACGACATATTTATATATACATATATATATGAGGATTTTGAAGCATAGTCATGGGATTGACAGGTCCAACGTTTTACCACTGATTTACGAAGCTTCTAATAGGGAAGATACAGAAGCAATACTTGTGTACATGTTTACCGCCAGACACGTCATCTGTGGCCCGACCGACTCCTCCCAAAAATCCATTCAAACTTCCCAACTTTAAAACGATTCTTCTTTTTAAAATTGAATAATTAAACACTGGAGAAGCGTTACTAGTCCGTTGTTCCCGTCATTATAGTCGCCTTTTACGACACGTATGGCTTACAGAGGAACGATTCTTCAATTTACTGTGGAAGTGAAAATAAAAATGTACAAGAACAACAAGACAATGAAAAAAAAAACTCAGATTGGTGTATATACATATACACATACGTGCATGTGTAGTATGCACTAAAGTAGAAGTAGAAGTAGCAGGATGTATCTGTCATCTCGCGTTTTATGAGGCAAAGACACCAACAATCTTACCAATGTGTAAAACAATTACAGGTTTCCGTTTCACAATCATCTGGCAGGACGGTAGTACCTCCCTGGGTGGCTGCTGTTTACCACCCTACTACCACAGGACGGTAGTACCTCCCTGGGTGGCTGCTGTTTACCACCCTACTACCACAAGACGGTAGTACCTCCCTGGGTGGCTGCTGTCTACCACCCTACTACCACAGGACGGTAGTACCTCCCTGGGTGGTTGCTGTCTACCAACCTACTACCACAGGACGGTAGTACCTCCCTGGGTGGTTGCTGTCTACCACCCTACTACCACAGGACGGTAGTACCTCCCTGGGTGGCTGCTGTCTACCACCCTACTACCACAGGACGGTAGTACCTCCCTGGGTGGCTGCTGTCTACCACCCTACTACCACAGGACGGTAGTACCTCCCTGGGTGGCTGCTGTTTACCAACCTACTACCACAGGACGGTAGTACCTCCCTGGGTGGTTGCTGTCTACCACCCTACTACCACAGGACGGTAGTACCTCCCTGGGTGGCTGCTGTCTACCACCCTACTATCACAGGACGGTAGTACCTCCCTGGGTGGCTGCTGTTTACCACCCTACTACCACAGGACGGTAGTACCTCCCTGGGTGGCTGCTGTTTACCAACCTACTACCACAGGACGGTAGTACCTCCCTGGGTGGCTGCTGTCTACCACCCTACTACCACAGGACGGTAGTACCTCCCTGGGTGGCTGCTGTTTACCAACCTACTACCACAGGACGGTAGTACCTCCCTGGGTGGCTGCTGTCTACCACCCTACTACCACAGGACGGTAGTACCTCCCTGGGTGGCTGCTGTTTACCAACCTACCATCTGTTATTATTATTATTATTATTATTAAAGCGTTTAGCTATACTTGCTTGCCTCAGGTGCCTTCACCCAAGTGAGGCTGTCTTAAACCCTTCCCTTGTCCCTTCAGTACACCATGAGCCTTCCCCTCCTGCCATACACCACACACCTTCCTGTCTTGCCATACCCTATACACCTTCCAGTCGTGCCATTCATCATTCATCTTCCTGTCCTGGTATTCACCATACTCCTTCCTGTCCTGCCATACACAACACACCCTCATATCCTGACATTCACCATACACATTCCTGTCCTCCCATACACAATACGCCTTCCTCTTCTGTCATACACCATACACCTTGCTGATATACATCATACACTACATCATGCACATTCCAGGAATGTTGATGAATGTGTCTTACTCAACAACTTGTCAGTATTGTATACCATTTACATTATGATACATTCTGGACATACAACATACATCTTCCTGACAAACATTATACACCATTCATCATACATCTTACTGACATCATACTCTTGGCATCATACACCTTCCTAACATTCATCATACGCCTTTCTGATATAAATCATACACCTTCCTGATATAAATCATACACCTTGGTGTCATACATCATACATCGGCTGCCCTCCCTCACCTCCCACACCGAGTGTCTACACTCAAGAGCAGGAATAAAGTGCATCGTGTACCTGTGGCAGGCGCGCCCCCACTGCATAATTAATGCGCTGAGAGAGGGGACGCCGCTCCCCTGGGAGACTCGTCCATAAGCCCGGCCCCAAAACTACACTACAATGCAGCCCAGGAGGAAGGGCACAGCTGCCTCCCTCGCGGTGCTGGGCAATCTTAGGACACTCCTAGGAAATCTTAGCAAGATCGTAGACAAAGTATACATAGTACAAATGCACTGTATGCGTTTAAACATGGCGCTTGGGAATTTCATGGCTCTTTGAAAACTATACTTTGCCCTTCGAGAATCTATTCATGGCCCTTGGGGCCCTATATATTATCTTTAATATTGAATTCATGATCCATTGGACATCCTACGTGATCCCTGGGACGCCCTACGTGATCCCTGGGACGCCCTACGTGATCCCAGGGAATCTGTAAACGGTCCTATGAAATCTGTATACAATACTAGAAAATCTCTACATCATCCTACGGAATCTATATCCTATCCTTGCTAATTTATCTTATAAATTTATCACGTGGTTTGGTGCTAAGATGTCTGCAATTTCGACTCTGCTAGATATATTTGACAAGAGAACTCTCTAAACTCTTAGTCTTGGTAACAAAGGTGTCAGTTACATCATACACTAAACATCAAACACCTTCCTGGTATAAATCATTCACCTTTTCTAATTAAGACAATAACAACGAGACGCTTGTTTACATCAATATACATTAATGATACAGTGCAACCAACTGTGCATAGCTGCCTCTGTAATGCACAAGTGATTATGCTAACTTGAAACAGGACAAACAACTTAACAAAACAAATCAGTGATGAAGACATCTTCAACACTTTAGAGTGTCTGAACAAAGGGATTTTTTTTTTTTAATAATTTTAATGCTTTTTCAGTTTTGTACGCGAGTCCTCTAGATGGACTAAGCTGTAAGTTAACGTTAATATAAGACTTCAACAGTAACGTTATTTTACAACAAGCTTCACAACGATAGCTCTTCTCTAGCATTCATCAGAGTGGTGAAGGTTCGACCCTCTGTCCGCTAATCGCTTCATTCTCTCTGTCCAGTCAGGCTGTTGAAGACCACCCCCTTAGGATTAGTTCAAGGGGTCGATTGCATATAAGCTATCCAAACGGGTGGAAAATAACTTAAACCCTTTTGTCAGTGCGATTATAGCGGCAGACATAAAGAACAACACCGATTTGATTAACAAAGTAAAGAGCAGACAATAATGTGCACTGAACTTCAATGTAACTGCTTTGTTTACTATGGTACCCAAGTATGACCTCTGAGAACTCCAAGCTCATGACTTATAGTCTACCAATGATATGATCACTGTGCATAACAGACTGTAGTAAATGGGTGGTATTAACTAAAAAAAATAACTAGCAAGGGAAAATGTTAATTATTTAAAATTTTAGGCAACTTCTGTATGAATATTTCAAACAAAGATGCTTAATAATATACAGTACTTCCATTAAATCCTAAGTACCCAAATTTTCTCTTAGTCTTAAGGATTTTATTCTAGCCTATATATCCTCACTTTATCCATTAAATTTACATTTAAAATTTACCAAAATTGTTCCTTGCTATTTTTGGATGCCCATATTCATATGCATTAGTGGTCATTCAAGTTTAACTTGTATATTAAGCCCACCATTGTCTTCTCATATGTATTTATGTTGATAATTTCGGAAATAGTGAGAATGTCACATTTTTTTTTATGTTAGGAGCAGTGTGTCTGCAGCCTTGAATATAATGTAGATAAAATATGCAAAAAAATACAATATCTTTGTTAGATTTCATTATATCAAAATTATCGTCGATAACTCTGAGTTATGACATAAATCTTCTACCTTCTAAATTTTTTATTAATCACTGAAGATGTTGCCAATACTTGCTAGACAATTTGATGTCTAATGTTATTTTGGCCTTGAAGAACTTTTGTTCAGTAACTTCTGTGTTGGTTCTGACAGATAAATCCCTTGCAAAGACTGTGACAAATTCTTCATTTATAAAACAAGAAAATAAGGTATAACAACACCAACAAAGTAATAAAGACGCAGTAAAATAGTAATCATGATAGTTGCGCACTAAATGGACATTTTTATTCAAGAATATAAAAAATAGTTGTTTCATGCATATTAATTACATTCCAGTGGGTATTAGATTCCATCTATCAAAATGTGAAGTCTTCTTCTGCAGTGTTCAAACAACTGAGTGAGACAGAAGACGTGCACTCTCAGGTGTACATCTCTGAGTGTACATACGCCAAGAGATGAATTTAATCCCTACTTCCGAGATTTAAGTATTCTTGACTGGAGATGAACAGGTGACATGCAGCCTTTTAATGACCCTAGTGTAATCGATAGGCTTTAAGCTCCATTAACCAACGAACCTGAGCAGGATACCACATCATGTGGATTGGTTTATGTAACGTCTGGTGTTTTTCAATGAATTCATTGATTGAAACAAAGCTGAACCAAGTCTAATTAAATACAGCTGAAAGAAACTAAAGTTTTAGTCAGTGAATTAAGAAACCCGACCAGATCATAGGAAATATTAGCACGTCACTTATGATCAACACTGTTTGATTTTTTGGGGGTTAGTTAATTGGGTTTGAAGTCTATCGACCCACTAGGATCATTAAGGCAGCATGTCACTTGTTCACCATTGATCAAGAATACTTTATGTGATCTTTGGGATTATAAAGTTAAATGTATGTGTGTTAGTTTCCATTTTGTCCTAGGTACATGTCGATTAGACACTAGGCCTGTTGTATGTACTCACCTAATTGTACTCACCTAATTGTGGTTGCAGGGGTCGAGACTCAGCTCCTGGCCCCGCCTCTTCGCTGTCCGCTACTGGGTCTCTACTCTCCCTGCTCCATGAGCTTTATCATACCTCGTCTTAAAATTATGTATGGTTCCTGCCTCCACTATATCTTTCTCTAGACTATTCCACTTCCTGACTACTCTGTGGCTGAAGAAATGCTTCCTAACATCCCTTTGACTCATCTGAGTCTTCAGCTTCCAGTTGTGTCACCTTGTTTCTGTGTTCCCTCTCTGGAACATCCTGTCCCTGTCTACCTTGTCGATTCCCCGCAGTATTTTGTATGTCGTTATCATGTCTCCTCTGACCCTTCTTTCCTCCAGTGTTGTTAGTCCTATTTCCCTCAGCCTTTCTTCATAGGACAGACCCCTGAGTTGTGGAACTAACCTTGTCGCAAACCTTTGCACTTTCTCTAGTTTCTTTATGTGCTTGACCAGGTGTGGGTTCCAGACTGGTGTTGCATATTCTAGTATGGGCCTGGCGTACACGGTGTACAGTGTCTTAAACGAGTCCTTGTTAAGGTAACGGAACGCTAATCTTAGGTTTGCCAGTCGCCCATATGCTGCCGCAGTTATCTGGTTGATGTGTGCCTCCGGAGACGTGCTTGGCGTTATACTCACCCCAAGATCTCTCTCCTTTTCCGAGCTTTGTAGCCTTTGTCCGCCTAGCCTGTACTCTGTCAGCGGTCTTCTTTGCCCTTTTCCGATCTTCATGACTTTGCATTTGGTGGGATTGAATTCGAGAAGCCATTTGCTAGACCAGATGTCAAGCTTGTCCAGGTCTGTTTGAAGTCCTGCTTGGTCCTCCTCCGATGTGATTCTCCTCATTAATTTCACATCATCTGCGAACAGAGACACTTCTGAGTCTATCCCATCTGTCATGTCATTTACATATACCAAGAATAACACTGGTCATAGGACTGACCCCTGCGGAACGCCGCTCGTCACAGGTGCCCACTGTGATACCTCATCACGCACCATGACCCGTTGTTGCCTCCCTGTGAGGTATTCCCTGACCCATTCCAGTGCCCTTCCTGTTATACGTGCTTGTTCTTCCAACTTCTTTACTAATCTCATGTGAGGAACTGTGTCGAAGGCCTTCCTGCAGTCCAGGAAAATGCAATCAACTCACCCTTCTCTCTCTTGCCTTACCTCTGTTACTTTATCATAGAACTCTAGGAGGTTTGTTACACAGGATTTGCCTTCCCAGGATCCGTGCTGCCTGGTGTTTATTATCCTGTTCAGCTCAAGGTGCTCCACCATTCTTTTCCTGATGATTTTCTCCAGGACTTTGCACACTATACATGTAAGTGATACCGGTCTATAGTTTAGTGCCTCTTTTCTGTCTCCTTTTTTAAAGATGGGGACTACGTTGGCCTTCTTCCATACCTCAGGTAACTGCCCATTTTCAAGGGATGTGTTGAATATTATGGTAAGTGGCACACTCAGTACCTCAGCTCCGTCCCGAAGAACCCACGGGGAGATTTTGTCCGGACCCATCGCCTTTGAGGTATCAAGGTCACTGAGTAACTGCTTCACCTCCTCCTCAGTTGTGTGTATGCCCTCTAGCACTTGATACATCCCTTGTTGGTGGCGCACCCCATCCTGTCTACCCAGCTGCCTTGCTTCCTCCACTGTGAATACTTCCTTAAACCTCAAGTTGAGCTCCTCACATACCTCTTGATCGTTACTTGTGAGTTCCCCATCTTCTCTCCTCAGCCTTATCACCTGGTCTTTAACTGTTGTCTTCCTTCTGATGTGACTGTACATCAGTTTCGGGTCGGACTTAACTTTCGATGCTATGTCATTTTCGTACTGTTTCGTACTGTTTCTGTTTCTGTGTGTGTGTGTGTGTGTGTGTGTGTGTACTCACCTAGTTGTGGTTGCAGGGGTCGATTCATAGCTCCTGGCCCCGCCTCTTCACTTACCGCTATTGGGTCACACTCCCTGCTCCATGAGCTTTATATGTGTGTGTGTGGGTGTGTGGATGTATGTGTGTATGTGTGTGTGTATGTGTGTGGATGTGTGTGTGGATGTGTGTGTGGATGTGTGTGTGGATGTGTGTGTGGATATGTATGTGTGTGGATGTGTGTGTGTGGATGTGTGTGTGTGGAAGTGAATGTGTGTGTGTATGTGTGTGTGTGGATGTGTGTGTGTGGAAGTGAATGTGTGTGTGTATGTGTGTGTGTCTGTATGTGTGTGTGTCTGTATGTGTGTGTGTGTGCGTGTGTGTGCGTGTGTTGTGTGTGTGTTGTGTGTGTGTTGTGTGTGCGTTGTGTGTGTGTTGTGTGTGTGTTGTGTGTGTGTATGTGTGTGTATGTGTGTGGATGTGTGTGAGTGGATGTGTGTGTGTGTGTGTGTGTACTCACCTAATTGTACTCACCTAATTGTGGTTGCAGGGGTCGAGACTCAGCTCCTGGCCCCGCCTCTTCACTGATCGCTACTGGGTCCTCTCTCTCCCTGCTCCATGAGCTTTATCATACCTCGTCTTAAAGCTATATATGGTTCCTGCCTCCACTACATCACTTGCCAGACTATTCCACTTCCTGACTACTCTATGACTGAAGAAATACTTTCTGACTACTCTATGACTGAAGAAATACTTCCTGACATCCCTTTGACTCATCTGAGTCTTCAACTTCCAATTGTGACCCCTTGTTTATGTGTCCCCTCTCTGGAACATTCGGTCTCTGTCCACCTTGTCTATTCCACGCAGTATTTTGTATGTCGTTATCATGTCTCTCCTAACCCTCCTGTAATCCAGTGTCGTCAGGCAGATTTCCCTTATCCTTTCTTCGTAGGACATTCCCCTTAGCTCTGGAACTAACCTTGTCGCAAACCTTTGCACTTTCTCTAATTTCTTGACGTGCCTGACCGGGTGTGGGTTCGAAACTGGTGCTGCATACTCCAGTATGGGCCTGACGTACACGGTGTACAGTGTCTTGAACGATTCCTTACTGAGGTATCGGAACGCTATTCTCAGTTTGGTAGTCGCCCATATGCTGTAGCTGTTATCTGGTTGATGTGTTATTCCGGAGACGTGTTCGGTGTTATACTCACCCCAAGATCTTTCTCCTTGAGCGAGGTTTGCAGTCTTTGGCCGCCTAGCCTGTACTCTGTCTGCGGTCTTCTTTGCTCTTCCCCGATCTTCATGACTTTGCATTTGGCGAGATTAAATTCGAGAAGCCAGTTGCTGGACCAGGTGTCCAGCATGTCCAGGTCTCTTTGAAATCCTGCCTGATCCTCATCTGTTTCAATTCTCCTCATTAACTTCACATCATCTGCGAACAGGGACACTTCTGAGTCTATCCCTTCCGTCATGTCATTCACATATACCAAGAATAGCACTGGTCCTTGGACTGTCCCCTGTGGGACCCCGCTCGTCACAGGCGACCACTGTGATACCTCATCACGTACCATGACTCGTTGTTGCCTCCCTGTCAGGTATTCTCTGATCCATTGCAGTGCCCTTCCTGTTATACACGCCTGATCCTCTAGCTTCTGCACTAATCTCTTGTGAGGAACTGTGTCGAAGGCCTTCTTGCAGCCCAAGAAAATGCACTCAACCCACCCCTCTCTCTCTCGTGTCTTACTTCTGTTACTTTGTCATAAAACTCCAGAAGTGTGTGTGTGTGTGGGGATGTATGTGAGTGGATGTGTGTGAGTGGATGTGTGTGAGTGGATGTGTGCGTGTGGATGTGAATGTGTGTGGATGTGAATGTGTGTGTTAGTTACCATTTTGTCCTAGACACATGTCGATTAGACACTAGGTCTGTTGTATGTGTGTGTGTGTGTGCGTGTGTGTGTAAGGAAACACTTCGAAATGTTTCCGCCCGTGTGGATGTAAATGTGTGTGTGTGTGTGGATGTGAATGTGTGTGTGTGGATGTGAATTTGTGTGTGTGTGTGTGGAGATGAATGTGTGTGTGTGTGGATGTGAATGTGTGTGTGTGTATGGAAGTAAATGCATGTGTTAATTAGTTAGTTACCATTTTGTCCTAGGCACATGTCGATTAGACACTAGGCCTGTTGTATATATATGTGTGTGTGTGTGTGTGGTTGTTATTGTGTGGTGGTGTGTGTGTGGTTGTTATTGTGTGGTGGTGTGTGTGTGGTTGTTATTGTGTGGTGGTGTGTGTGTGGTTGTTATTGTGTGGTGGTGTGTGTGTGTGGGAGGGATGGAGGCAAGGAAGGAGGAAGGGAGGGATGGAGGCAAGGAAGGAGGAAGGGAGGGATGGAGGCAAGGAAGGAGGAAGGGAGGGATGGAGGTAAGGAAAGAGCAAGGGAGGGATGGAGGTAAGGAAGGAGGAAGGGAGGGATGGAGGCAAGGAAGGAGGAAGGGAGGGATGGAGGTAAGGAAAGAGCAAGGGAGGGATGGAGGCAAGGAAGGGACAAGGGAGGGATGGAGGCAAGGAAGGGAGGGATGGAGGCAAGGAAGGGAGGGATGGAGGTAAGGAAGGAGGAAGGGAGGGATGGAGGTAAGGAAGGAGGAAGGGAGAGTTGGACGTTGTGGGGAAGGGAGGGAGGTAGAGGAGTGAGAAGAACGAATATGGAAGATGGAAAAAGAAAGGTGGAAAAAAGGAATGGGTAATATAGGAGGGACGAAGGGTGAGTGGGGAGGAAACAAAGTGAATGTATAAGGAGAAATAAGAGTAATAGGAAAAAAGAGGAAGATGGAAAGAATAGATGTTGATAAAGGGATAAAAATGATTTAGAAGGCAGGAAAAAGAGGAACAGAGGTGATATGCAAGATGGGGAAGAGATAAGTAAGCTTTTCGAAGTGGGAAAAAAAGTTGAAAGATATTTAATTGAGTTTGTTGTATTGGTGGGTTTTAAATGGGAAGGTGACAGTAAGAGTGATGGTCTGAGGGAGGTGTTGTAGTGGAAGGTGACAGTAAGAGTGATGGTCTGAGGGAGGTGTTGTAGTGGAAGGTGACAGTAAGAGTGATGGTCTGAGGGAGGTGTTGTAGTGGAAGGTGACAGTAAGAGTGATGGTCTGAGGGAGGTGTTGTAGTGGAAGGTGACAGTAAGAGTCATGGTCTGAGGGAGGTGTTGTAGTGGAAGGTGACAGTAAGAGTCATGGTCTGAGGGAGGTGTTGTAGTGGAAGGTGACAGTAAGAGTCATGGTCTGAGGGAGGTGTTGTAGTGGAAGGTGACAGTAAGAGTGATGGTCTGAGGGAGGTGTTGTAGTGGAAGGTGACAGTAAGAGTCATGGTCTGAGGGAGGTGTTGTAGTGGAAGGTGACAGTAAGAGTGATGGGCTGAGGGAGGTGTTGTAGTGGAAGGTGACAGTAAGAGTGATGGACTGAGGGAGGTGTTGTAGTGGAAGGTGACAGTAAGAGTGATGGTCTGAGGGAGGTGTTGTAGTGGAAGGTGACAGTAAGAGTGATGGTCTGAGGGAGGTGTTGTAGTGGAAGGTGACAGTAAGAGTGATGGTCTGAGGGAGGTGTTGTAGTGGAAGGTGACAGTA
Source organism: Cherax destructor (assembly GCA_009830355.1). Classification (NCBI taxonomy): domain Eukaryota; kingdom Metazoa; phylum Arthropoda; class Malacostraca; order Decapoda; family Parastacidae; genus Cherax; species Cherax destructor. The sequence goes on along the minus strand of WNWK01016423.1, from coordinate 1,560 downwards.
AGAGTGATGGGCTGAGGGAGGTGTTGTAGTGGAAGGTGACAGTAAGAGTGATGGACTGAGGGAGGTGTTGTAGTGGAAGGTGACAGTAAGAGTCATGGTCTGAGGGAGGTGTTGTAGTGGAAGGTGACAGTAAGAGTGATGGTCTGAGGGAGGTGTTGTAGTGGAAGGTGACAGTAAGAGTCATGGTCTGAGGGAGGTGTTGTAGTGGAAGGTGACAGTAAGAGTGATGGGCTGAGGGAGGTGTTGTAGTGGAAGGTGACAGTAAGAGTGATGGACTGAGGGAGGTGTTGTAGTGGAAGGTGACAGTAAGAGTGATGGACTGAGGGAGGTGTTGTAGTGGAAGGTGACAGCAAGAGTGATGGTCTGAGGGAGGTGTTGTAGTGGAAGGTGACAGTAAGAGTGATGGTCTGAGGGAGGTGTTGTAGTGGAAGGTGACAGTAAGAATGATGGACTGAGGGAGGTGTTGTAGTGGAAGGTGACAGTAAGAGTGATGGACTGAGGGAGGTGTTGTAGTGGAAGGTGACAGTAAGAGTGATGGACTGAGGGAGGTGTTGTAGTGGAAGGTGACAGTAAGAGTGATGGTCTGAGGGAGGTGTTGTAGTGGAAGGTGACAGTAAGAGTGATGGACTGAGGGAGGTGTTGTAGTGGAAGGTGGCAGTAAGAGTGATGGTCTGAGGGAGGTGTTGTAGTGGAAGGTGACAGTAAGAGTGATGGACTGAGGGAGGTGTTGTAGTGGAAGGTGACAGTAAGAGTGATGGTCTGAGGGAGGTGTTGTAGTGGAAGGTGACAGTAAGAGTGATGGACTGAGGGAGGTGTTGTAGTGGAAGGTGACAGTAAGAGTGATGGACTGAGGGAGGTATTGTAGTGGAAGGTGACAGCAAGAGTGATGGTCTGAGGGAGGTGTTGTAGTGGAAGGTGACAGTAAGAGTGATGGTCTGAGGGAGGTGTTGTAGTGGAAGGTGGCAGTAAGAGTGATGGTCTGAGGAGGTGTTGTAGTGGAAGGTAACAGTAAGAGTGATGGTTTGAGGAGGTGTTGTAGTGGAAGGTGACAGTAAGAGTGATGGTCTGAGGAGGTGTTGTAGTGGAAGGTGAAAGGAGGGTCGATGGATTGTAAGAGTACAATAGTATAGGTTTCCTGCTGCCATGACCCATCTCTTCCTCCCTGACATTATGTATGCCTCTATCCCATTACCTGTTAACCTCTCTTTGAGAGATCGATCCTGGAAAAGGTATTCAGCTCAGATTTTTGCAATGACAGTAGTTTGTTGGACTAGGTATTGGTAGATAAAAGACTGATGGATAGAGTTCAGGATGTACATGTTTATAGAGGGGCCACATATATATCAAATCACTTTTTAGTTGTACCTACAGTGAAAGTAAAAGGTAAGAGAGAGGTGAAGGTTTATAAACTAAAGGAGGAGGCAGTTAGAATATGATATAAATAACTGTTGAAGGACAGATGGGCTAATGAGAGTATAGGCAATGGGGTAGAAGATGTATTGTGTAAGTTTAAGAATATAGTGTTAGTGTGTTCAGTAGAAGTTTGTGGTTACAGGAAAG
>WNWK01016422.1:0-44984 GCA_009830355.1 Cherax destructor | reverse complement strand
GCGTAGCAGAGCCTTACCAATACTATGGTCTGAAAGATAGGTATTAGGAGAAGTCAGTCACAGAGTAAAAACTTTGTCCATTGAATAGTTTGAAACAGAGAGTTTAAGGGGAGTGCGTGACGAGCTGGTCGTTTCTGAGATGAACGAGAAGGAAGTGTCGAATCGTCATGTGTGGGTCTTGGTCGTTGGGTGTGGGACCGGGGGTGGTCCGATGGGAGACGGGCGAGCGATTTGAAAATTGCTGCACCGTCAAGGGAGAAGCCGGAATCAAGGTCAGAGAAGAGCGAAGGTCAGATATGTCAAAAGGGGTCAGAACCTCGGTACCTGAAGCAGGTGACGAACCGGCACCAGCAAGAGGTACAGGGGCATGAGAGGTGTCCAAAGAGTTGTCCGTTAACGAGGTAGGGTCAGTACTGGGTGCGGTATCAGGAAGGGGCCCGGGGGTAGTGGGTTCATGGATTGGGTCAGCCATGGTTAGGTTACTTCTTTCTTTTTATTTTTATGAAAAAAAAGAAAGAAAAGAAAATAAAAATAAAAAAAAGAATAAAAAAAGGGGGAACGTGGAGGAATAGCTCCTAGGAGGAATGAAAGGGAGCGTAAATCCCCCTCCGCACCCAAGAGGACCTCAACACCGCAAGTAGTGCAGATGCTGCATGGAACCCGTGCCATACCCTACCCTTCGTGCCAGTAAACCAGCAATCCGGGATAGCAACCTCACATCCACCGAGCCATCTCGGCGGACAAAAGAGAGGGCGGCCAGATATCCGCCACAAAGCATACTACCTTCGGTCACCACCCCCGGAATCCGAAAGGTGGCCTCCAGAGATACACCCGTCGCCCGAAAGATACCCAAGGCCACCCCCGGGTGACCGGAGAGGGATCGGGACATCCCCAGGCGATCCAGATTCCACGGCAAACTACACCACTGCCAAGGACCTCAACGGAATGGGATGGACTACGATACCCTTCCCCCTACCTAGGAACTAGAATGCCTGAGGAGAGAAGCTCCCAGGGTAAAACTGGGAAGGAACTAAGGGAGGGATGAGGAGGAAGAGGAGGAAAGGGAAAAAGGGAGGATGGAGGAGATGGGATAGGGAAGGGGGGATCGGGGGTAATTAGGTTCGGTCTGAGGAAGAAGACCAAAAGGTCCAATTCCTCAGACCGATAGCCTCTTTACCTCGTCAAGGAGCCCCCCTTAAAGAGGCTACTGCTGGTAGACAAAATGAATGCTGCTGAAAAATGTGTCTGACAGGCATTTCTGCTTGTAGTGCATGGGTTTCTGGGTAACAAAAGTAGAAAAAGCTTGTTAAAGATTTGATTGAACATTATAGAAGACCAGTGTAGAATGTCAAAACCATGGATACCAAGCCCATGTTGACACTTTTCAGGTCGCTTGTTCTATCTAGGCTGGAATATTGCTGCACACTAACTGCACCTTTCAAGGCAGGTGAAATTGCTGACCTAGAAAATGTGCAGAGAACCTTCACTGCACGCATAACTGCGATAAACCACCTCAATTACTGGGAACGCTTGAAGTTCCTAAACCTGTACTCCCTAGAACGCAGGCGGGAGAGATACGTTATTATATACACATGGAAAATTCTTGAGGGATTAGTACCAAACTTGCACACGAGAGTCACTCCCTACGTAAGGAAAAGACTCGGCAGGCGATGTAACATCCCCCCAAATGAAAAGCAGGGGTGCTACTAGCATGTTGAGAGACAACACAATAAGTGTCAGGGGCCCAAGACTGTTCAACTGCCTCCCAGCATCCTCAGGGAAATTACCAACAAACCCCTGGCTGCCTTCAAGCAGGCACTGGACAGGCACCTAAAGTCGATACCCCACCAGCCAGGCTGTGGTTCGTACGTTGGACTGCGTGCGGCCAGCAGTAACAGCCTGGTTGATCAGGCTCTGATCCAACATGAGGCCTGGTCACAGACTGGGCCGCAGGGGCGTTGACCCCTGGAACTCTCTCCAGGTATACTCCAGGTATACATTATTTACACTCACACTTGAACTTCTTTAAACCAAATTTGGGAGATGTAAGTGAAAAGTATGGAATATTTTCATCAAGACATCCACAGTAAACCCTGGAGAAAAGGTATCAGGAAAAATGAGACAAATCCATGATGGGTTATTACATCTGGGGAGTAATTTGAGGGATCCAAACAATAGAAAAGAAAATGTCATTCCAATGTCTATTTTTAACATGATCCTTGCTGATCTCCATGGGAAAGTGGAACAGGATTCTTCCTCCATAAGAAACGACTAAAATGCCAGGAGCAAGGGGGCTTGTAATCCCTTCTCCTGTATATATTACTAAATTAAAAAAAAACTTTTCCTTTTGGGCCACCCTGCCTCGGTGGGATGCGACCGGTTTGTTGAAAGAAAGATCCTTGCTGATATTACTGTGTAGCATTTACAGTGTGATAATGTTCCTCTGAGATGATATAGGATTTTTTTATTGGTATGATTATTTTCATAATGATTACATTATTTAGTATAATAAATTTACATAGATGAAAACAGTTAATTTATTTCGTAACTATTGATATGTACTACAAAAATTAGCAATTTTTCAAATCAGCACACCAAAAAGCACAGACTCGTCAAAAAATAGGGTGTACACGACCTCCGCTTTACAGTTTCACTAATACATGTACAGTATTTTTTCATTTACAGTGGATCACCGCCTAACAAACAAAATTCATTCCAGAAGCCTGCTCAAGTGCCATTACCGAACGAATTTACTATCTTAAGAAATAATGTCAGGTAGGTTAGTCTATTTCAGACCCCCAAAAATACACTTCCACAAGCACTTACAATATTATACTTACATAATTGTACGATTTCCGGGGTGTTTGTTAGGCGGGGGTCCACTGTATACCCATTCTTCATTTATTAAGGCTACCTACAATATATTCACCACTCATTATAAGCTAAGTACAAAAATATTTTAAGGTAAGTAATGTGTGTACTGTATGTGTATTTTTTAGGCCTAGCTCTATTGCTCACTAAATAGTACAGTGGACCCCGAGTAACGAAAAAACTTCATTCCAGAAGCCTGCTCAAGTGCCATTACCGAACGAATTTACTCCCTTAAGGAACAATGTCACGTAGGTTAGTCTATTTCAGACCCCCAAAAATACACTTCCACAAGCACTTACAATATTATAGTGTACTTACATAATTGTACGATTCCCGGGGTGTTCGTTACTCGGGGGACCACTGTACTTAACAGGCTTTTATATGCATTTGAAATTGAAAAAAAGCTGTTTTATTTTACAATGGTAGCCCAGAACCTAACCTGCTGTATATATATATCATGAAATACTTGAAAGCTCACACCATTCTTGTCTTAAATATTTGTCCAAAAACTGGTTTTGTTCAAGTATTGGCAGCCAATAAGGAAAGAAGCACAGTAAGACACGAATAGTAGAAACATCACCTCTTTGCAAAGCTTCTGACAAGGCATTCTGAACAACTAATACTTGAGAACAGTTTTCAAAATATTTTGGTCCTTGACCCGTGGTTACTGGTAATGTTAACAGGTATACAAGATGTTGTATATCTGAAGGGAAGTATTCATACAATTCTCTATGCATTTTACTTGTAAGTTCTTCAAAATAGTCCATACTTCCAAATACAGAACTTATTGAATATCTTGTCTCTACAACAATTTTAAACAGAAGCTTTAAACATGAGGAAAATATAGATTTGCTACAAGCTGCAGCATTTATCACTGGAGACTCTACCCAGAAATTTATTTTATTGCTCTGCTGATTAGTTTCAAACGGAGAATGGTTCTTCATACTCTTGTAACGAGACTGATCCGTGTCAAAAAATTCATGATGAGAGTTGAAGTGAGCAATGCTAAGTACCACATCTTTGCACCAATCACCTGTGTACACAACTTCCGCATACTGAGTGAGGACACGCAGCATCTCATTTTCAAGTGAAGAGGGATACTGTTCGTAGAGTGTGATTGTAATCTCTATTGGGAGAAATTTCTTGCTAGACAACTCTTGTTCTAGCTTATCCCATACTGAGCTGCTTCTGGAAACAAAGAATAATTAAAGGTAAGTTAAAGATTTGTGTATACTGGACATGTACACCTATTTACAGTAACTATGTAGGTAGTACCTACATGACCTTTGTCTTGCTACATATTTATGTACAAATCAAATATATGAGACTGTACTGGAGTCATGATAATGCAAAAAAAATGGATACATATTTATTTTCATGTTCTTATTTTCTGAAATATTTGTGTACAAACTAAAAGAAACTAGGAACACCAATACAGTGGACCCCCGGGTTTCGGTCATAATTAATTCCAGAAGGCTGTTCAAGTGCCATTACCGAATGAATTTGTTCCCTTAAGGAAAAATGTAAATTAGATTAGTCCTTTCAGACCCCCAAAAATACACATACAAAAGCACTTACAATATTAAGCTTACATAATTGTTCAATTTCCGAGGTGATCGAAACTCGGGGGTCCACTGTATTAGCATTTGGTAAAAGGACACAAGTGCAACTACTGTGGTAATTCTACCAACATTATTGCCAATATTAGTGTTAACAATTTGATTATATATAATACAGTACAAAGAGTACAGTATGTTATACAAATTCCTATAGACATACATAAAGAACATATAAATATGAACTGATGTTTGAAAGATTTAGAGTGAAAATATAGTGGCATACTCAACGAATTAAAGATTTCTAAATGCTTAATTCTAATTTTGCTTACATAGGAAGAGACTGCAGAAGCTGGGAACATCCCTTAGCATTATGGGGCAATGCAAAGGATAAGCTCGGAAGAATATCTTCCAAACAGTTAGGTGATATGACATTTTTCTTGTGGCAGAACTCTAACACTTCGACAACTAGATGTAATACACGAGGCAGTGGTATGTGCTGAGACCATGCATCCAACTCGTGCAATGATTTCAAATCCTTCGGAAGAAAATGTCAGCAAAATAAAATTGTAATTTTATTGATTGAATTCTGGCAAAATGCAAAAGTTCAGTATAATATTTGCTTGTACCATATGTACTGCAGCTGCAAACTTAACCATAATTTCCCTGTCTTCAAAGCAAAAAAAAATTACAAAGTTAAAAAAAAATGACTGACTACAAGCTTACTGGAAAGTCGTTGATTATGCTGAGCATTAAGCATTTTAACATTACAGTGGACCCCCGCCTAACGAAAAAAATTAATTCCTGAAGCCTGCTCAAGTGCCATTACCGAACGAATTTACTTCCTTAAGAAATAATGTCACGTAGGTTAGTCTATTTCAGACCCCCAAAAATACACTTCCACAAGCACTTACAATATTATACTTACATAATTGTACGATTTCCGGGGTGTTCGTTAGGCGGGGGTCCACTGTACGTATTCCTTATCACTACGACTTAATCTAAAAAATTAAAAACACTGCATATGCAAGGTTTATATTGGTTGAATGCTAAGGTTGATTCAACATATTAGTAAGCAAAGATTATAATCTAATCAGAATTGTGAATAATGTTCTAGCTATGAAGCTGTGCGTAACTGATTTTGAAACCAATGTCTTTAATAAAATTAATATAATTGCTCCTAATTTATAAGAGCACCATACCATTTTCTTAAAAAGTACATGGAGACCACAGGCTTTTTTTCTCGGTTGTGTCTAGTTACTGCCTTATGTATGTTATAGCCATCATTCCATCTGAAAAATATAAATTACTGGTAATATTGCTTACATATAAAATAGCAGTTATTATTCACAAATAATCAATATCACACCTAAGCCAGGTCTTCCTGCATTTGCATTCAAAGTCTGCTTCATGACAGTGTTATGAAGTATGATAAGGGAACCATTCAATGTGAAGAAATATACATAAATGGAAAAACTATCCTGTGCAATGGAGTACTATATGAAAACTATCCTGTATTAAGGAATACATCAGAAGACCCATCCTGTGTTACAGAGTATATATGAAAGGAACACCATCCTGTGTTATACATTATCATTATTATAATCAAAACTAAGTGCTAAACCTGTGTTACAGAGCATTCGTAACAGGAAAACCATTCTGTGTTATAGAGGATGACATGAAAACTATCCTGTAATAGGGTAATATGTAAGCATAGTTTTTCTTCTAGGCATGAAAAGTGCTGTATACAGTAATCTCATTATTATTATTATTATTATTATTATTATTATTATTATTATTATTATTATTATTATTATTATTATATTCATAAGGAAGCATTAATCTATATGTATTATGCAATATCTGAGAATGGACATCCTTCATAAGTCATGTACAGTATATCATAGTAACCACACAATGGGGCTATATCTAATCATGCATGAATCACATTGGTTCAATGCTTGTTTTTAATATACTGTACTAACAATACTGTATTATGATCAAAATATTGTACTGTAGACTGGCACTGATATAATCATGACATGAAAATAAAATTTTATCTTTGAATTGTTATCCATACTTATAAAATTTCACATAAAAAGTTAAACAAGTAAAAATATTACAGCATCATACTGAGTGGAACAGGACTCAGAATTTCATCAGTGTATTTTCGTGCTTCCTGCATATTAAGGTGCATGGGTACCTCTATTCTTTGCATATTTTCTAAAAATTGTGGCAAAGTTGCTATATCTTTTGAAATACTTAGAGGTGATACGTCCAGCACAAACAGCTTGTCCACAACAGATGGCTGGAAAATTAGTTAACTAAAAATATTGTAGAGTACCATGAAGATGAACCAATATACGTACAAGGTGTTGCAGTAGTGTGCCAACCCATGATTATCCTTGGAAAACATTCATAGAGAAAAGATATAAATAGTGAAGGCATTCTTTTGAGGTGAGAGGCTAATATAAGCTCAAATGTCGAACTATCATAAAAGTTTAACATGTGATAAATATTTTAATAACTATCACCTCTGAAGTATGTGGAAAATGAAAGACTAAGTGTTATGAGAAACTAAAAGAGTTAAGACTTATGCCTCAGTACAGAAACTCACATCAGAACACAAGGAGTCCAAGTGATGAAATTAACAGTCTGAATAGACATGTTAGTTCAAGTCCTACCTGAAATACTGAGCATAAAAATAAGGCTTAGTATAAAGATTACTATGTAAGGGAAGAAATCACTGGAAAATGTTTGACTAAAAGTATGAGAGTAAAAAAAACATTAAAAACATTAACTGCACAGAACCATCTGAATTCTTTTGAACATTTACAAGTACGTACATCTTCAGAAGAAATAAAGATGTAAACAACTGCTTATGTAATCTATTATTTCCCAATTATATGACTTTGTAATAATCACAGTAGAATACAGGTACTCCTCACTTAACTACCTGCCTGTTTAACGACTGCTCGGACTTACGACCAGCTCTCCAACCAGTGTACTGTATGTATACGAAGAGACTTATTTCCATTGGGTCCTTGTAGTATTTTATTATTTAGAGCCTAACAACTACACTAGGGTCATCAAGGCTGAATGTAACCTTTTCCCTTCTAAACAAAAATACTTAAATTCTTAAAACAGAGATTAAAACAAATTATCAGAATATCTATCAAAATTTTGGATCCCAGTTCTTAGACACATTATGTACCTCTGTAAAACAAGATGGGGTGACTACCACCCACACCATGGGTATATAGGGTGACTACCACCCACACCATGGGTATATAGGGTGACTACCACCCACACCATGGGTATATAGGGTGACTACCACCCACACCATGGGTATAAAGGGTGACTACCACCCCCACCATGGGTATATAGGGTGACTACTACCCACACCATGGGTATATAGGGTGACTACCACCCACACCATGGGTATAAAGGGTGACTACCACCCACACCATGGGTATATAGGGTGACTACCACCCACACCATGGGTATATAGGGTGACTACCACCCACACCATAGGTATATAGGGTGACTACCATCCACACCATGGGTACAGGAGTGCATAATAAAAAGATTAATATATAAACAGATACAGTGGACCCCCGGTTTACGATAGTCTCCAAACTCGCCCTTTTATGTTTACCTGGAGTTTACCTGGAGAGAGTTCCAGGGGTCAACGCCCCTGCGGCCCGGTCTGTGACCAGGCCTCATGTTGGATCAGAGCCTGATCAACCAGGCTGTTACTGCTGGCCGCACGCAGTCCAACATACGAACCACAGCCTGGCTAGTCAGGCACCGACTTTAGGTGCCTGTCCAGTGCCTGCTTGAAGACAGCCAGGGGTCTATTGGTAATCCCCCTTATGTATGCTGGGAAGCAGTTGAACAGTCTTGGGCCCCTGATACTTATTGTGTTGTCTCTCAACATGCTAGTGGCACCCCTGCTTTTCATTGGGGGGATGTTACATCGTCTGCCGAGTCTTTTGCTTTCGTAGGGAGTGACACTCGTGTGCAAGTTTGGTACTAATCCCTCTAGGATTTTCCAAGTGTATATAATAATGTAACTCTCCCGCCTGCATTCCAGGGAGTACAGGTTTAGGAACTTCAAGTGTTCCCAGTAATTGAGGTGGTTTATTGTAGTTGTGTGTGCCGTGAAGGTTCTCTGTACATTTTCTAGTTCAGCAATTTCACCTGCCTTGAAAGGTGCAGTTAGTGTGCAGCAATATTCCAGCCTAGATAGAACAAGCGACCTGAAAAATGTCAACATGGGCATGGCATCCCTGGTTTTGAAGGTTCTCATTATCGATCCTGTCATTTTTCTGGCAGATGCGATTGCTACAGTGTTATGGTCCTTGAAGGTGAGATTCTCTGTCATGATCACTCCCAGGTCTTTGACATTAGTTTTTCGCTCTATTGTGTGGTTGGAATTTGTTTTATACTCCGATGAGTATTTTTGGGGGTCTAAAAGGACTAATCTAATTTACATTATTCCTTATGGGAATAAATTCGTTCGGTAATGGCACTTGAACAGCATTCTTGAACGAAAAAATGACGTAATCCGGGGGTCCACTGTACTATATTAGAGATGATTTCTTCTATTCTCTTTATTTCAATACAAAGTACACTACTGTATAAACATTTAAAAATATACCAGAAATGTTATAACATTAAAACAATATTAAAGATGGTTGACACAAACTCACTACCATTATAATATGCTCCTCACTTAGCGACAAATTCGTTTAATGACGTGTTCTCAGGAACGTAACTCCGTCGTTAAGTGAGGAGAGGCTGTATTATCCTTCCAGTTATGATTTGGAAGAGCATGTGGGATGGGACGAAGTACTTGACATTCCTCTGGGTACAGAGTTGTATTTGACTTCAGATACACCGCCAATTAGTGGTGGCATATCTGAAGCTCGCTCGTAACTAGGATTTTGGCTTGCAACTCAAAGCAAAAAAATCAACCAAGCGACGGCTCATAACTCGGAAAACTCGTAAGTTGGGGCACTCGTAAGTCAAGGTACCACTGTATGTACCATTCCATGTATACCTCCTGTGCCACAATAAATTAGATATCCTAGCAGTAACCAGTGAAGAAGCAGGGCCAAGAGCTATAACTCAACCCCTGCAACCACAATTAGGTGAGTACAATTAAGTGAGTACTTTCCATGGGATGGACATACACACTGGCCATATTTGTTTTTTCACTACATGGAGTTATAACATTTTTGTCTTCATTATTGTTGTCGTAGTTAGTAAGTAAGTAAGTAAGTTACTCTAGTTATCATAGTTATCATTGGTGTTGCTGTAGCTATCGTAGGTGTTGCTGTAGTTGTTGCTGGAGGATTTGTGAGCCACCAAAGCTTACATTTTATCGAGCCTTGAGCTGGACATCAGGAGCAAACTAGTTTTCTTCCTTTTAAAAACAAAAATATAAAGGGGAAGAATGTGTTGCACCCGTGATGTTGCTGTTGTTGAGCTGTTGTGACGGGAAAAATATGTTGCTATTGCTAGGCTGTTGTGATGGAAATAATAATAATAATATTATCTATTTTTACAAGTACATGTACAAGGTATACAGACCCTAGCTGATATCAATGACATTTATTTTTTTTATTATTTATTAACACATCGGCCGATTCCCACCAAGGCAGGGTGGCCCGAAAAAGAAAAACTTTCATCATCATTCACTCCATCACTGTCTTGCCAGAGGGGTGCTTTACACTACAGTTATAAAACTGCAACATTAACACCCCTCCTTCAGAGTGCCGGCACTGTACTTCCCATCTCCAGAACTCAAGTCCGGCCTGCCGGTTTCCCTGAATCCCTTCATAAATGTTACTTTGCTCACACTCCAACAGCACGTCAAGTATTAAAAACCATATGCCTCCATTCACTCCTATCAAATACGCTCACACATGCTTGCTGGAAGTCCAAGCCCTCGCACACAAAACTTCCTTTACCCCCTCCCTCCAACCTTTCCTAGGCCGACCCCTACCCGCCTTCCCTCCACTACAGATTTATACACTCTCGAAGTCACTCTGTCTCGTTCCATTCTCTCTACATGTCCAAACCACCTCAACAACCCTCCTCAGCTCTTTGGACAATCGTTTGGTAATCCTGCACCTCCTCCTAATTTCCAAACTCCGAATTCTCTGCATTATATTCACACCACACATTGACCTCAGACATGACATCTCCACTGCCTCCAGCCTTCTCCTCGTTGCAACATTCATCACCCATGCTTCACACCCATATAAGAGCGTTGGTATAACTATACTCTCATACATTCCCTCTTTACTTCCATGGACAAGGTTCTTTGTCTCCACAGACTCCAAAGTGCTCCACTCACCCTTTTCCCTCATCATTCTATGATTCACCTCATCCTTCATAGACCCATCCGCCGACATGTCCACTCCCAAATATCTGAATACATTCACCTCCTCCATACTCTCTCCCTCCAATCTGATATCCAATCTTTCGTCACCTATTCTTTTTGTTATCCTCATCACCTTACTCTTTCCTATATTCACTTTCAATTTTCTTCTTTACACACCCTACCAAATTCATCCACCAACCTCTGCAACTTCTCTTCAGAATCTCCCAAAAGCACAGTGTCATCAGCAAAAGCAACTGTGACAACTCCTACTTTGTATTTGCTTCTTTATCTTTTAGCCCAACACCTCTTGCCAAGACCCTCGCATTCACTTCTCTTACAACCCCATCTATAAATATATTGAACAACCATGGTGACATCACACATCCTTGTCTAAGGCCCACTTTTACTGGGAAATAGTCCCCTTCCCTCCTACACACTCTAACCTGAGCCTCACTATCCTCATAAAAACTCTTCACTGCTTTCAGTAACCTTCCTCCTATTCCATACACCTGCAACATCTGCCACATTGCCTCCCTATCTACCCTATCATACGCCTTTTCCAAATCCATAAATGCCACAAAAACATCTTTACCCTTATCCAAATACTGTTCACCTATATGTTTCACTGTAAACACTTGGTCTACACACCCCTACCTTTCCTAAAGCCCCTTGTTCATCTGCTATCCTGCTTTCTGTCTTACTCTTAATTCTTTCAATAATAACTCTACCATACACTTTACCAGGTACACTCAACAGACTTATTCCCTATAATTTTTGCACTCTCTTTTGTCCCCTTTGCCTTTATACAAAGGAACAATACACGCTCTCTGCCAATCCCTAGGTACCTTACCCTCTTCCATACATTTATTAAATAATAGCACCAACCACTCCAAAACTATATCCCCACCTGCTTTTAACATTTCTATCTTTATCCCATCAATCCCAGCTGCCTTACCCCTTTCATTCTACCCACTGCCTCACGAACTTCCCTACACCCACAACTGGCTCTTCCACACTCCTACAAGATGTTATTCCTCCTTGCCCTACACACGAAATCACAGCTTCCCTGTCTTCATCAACATTTAACAACTCCTCAAAATATTCTCTCCATCTTCCCGATACCTCTAACTCTCCATTTAATAACTCTCCTCTCCTATTTTTAACTGTCAAATCCATTTGTTCTCTAGGCTTCCTCAACTTATTAATCTCATTCCAAAACTTTTTCTTATTTTCAACAAAATTTGCTGATAACATCTCACCCACTCTCTCATCTGCTCTCTTTTTACATTGCTTCACCACTCTTTTAACCTCTCTTTTTCTCTCCATATACTCTTCCCTCCTTGCATCACTTCTACTTTGTAAAAACCTCTCATATGCTAACTTTTTCTCCCTTACTACTCTCTTTACATCATATGTACGTATGTCATCAATGACATACGTACTACTATATAGAAAGCAGCTTGTTATGCAGAGCATTTTGAGCAAATTATGTCAGTTTTGTCCCAGGCTGCGACCAACACCAGTCGACTAACACCCAGGTACCCATTTTACTGATGGGTGAACAGACAACCGGTGTAAGGAAACACGCCCAATGTTTCTACCCGGCCGGGAATCTTTTACTTGAATGTGATGTATAATATTCTAAAGCCAGGGCCAGCCCCTCAAGCCCCACCAGGCCACCACGTTGGTGCCCTCCCATGCCCATGATGTCAGCAATGTCACAAGATATGCCGGGTTCCCACGAACCTCCACTAAAGAGCCAACGCCGTGGAATTTGACCACAAGGCAACTGTCAGGTGTGTCACAGGGAGTGTGCATTCAATCCTTCAAATATCAACATCCGTGCACATAATGGATGTCTAAGCTCCCAGAGAGTTCCAAGTGGGAACAACCAACAGCCCCTCCAAGCACACACAGCTGACAGCTACTGCAACTTCACCTCTACAGAGGACCTAAAATTTGCAATCAAATTAACATCCACCAGGACGCTGACACAGATCCACAAAGCAGCTCGCCCTCAAGCTGCTAGCAAATTTGCTGACCTCTTGAAGAAAGTCAATGATGCCCCTGCGAACAACGGATCCTGGCACAACCTACTGCTATTTGCAATGGTTGTCCCACCAAGGATGGACAAGTCCCTATCAACATCTGTTATTAGGGCAATAAATGCATTCCCTAGAGATGAGTATTAATTTCTGATATATATTCATTTTCATCTATTTTTCATTGTATTCCAACAGACTGATAATTAATTTTCAGTGAAATCTATTATAATTTAGCATTCTTCATAATTCTTTATAGTCATAATTCTTGTGGTCTATTTATTCTATCTTTATCATCTTTTATTCAATATTTTATATAATTTGTTTTATGAGTCATTTTTATACAATTTCTTATCTGCCACATTTGATTTTTATATTAATGTAATATTATTGATAAGGTAACAAAACGACACCAGTGGAAATAAATCATTTAGTCTGACTTTTTTGGGTTATCCTGGGTTCTCTACACATATGCTGCTATGCATGATAATCCAGGGGCTCTGGTGGTCTGGTGGCTAAAGCTCTCGCTTCACACGGCGAGGGCCTGGGTTCGATTCCCAGCCAGGGCAGAAACATTGGGCGTGTTTCTTTACACCTGTTGTCTATGTTCTCCATCAGTAAAATGGGTACCTGGGTGTTAGTCGACTGGTGTGAGTCGCATCCTAGGACACTGACCTAATCTGCCCGAAATGCTCAGCATAACAAGGGACTTTCTATATAGTAATATGTCATTGATGTCAGCTAGGCCTGTATACTATGTACATGTACTTGTAGTAAATAAAGATATTATTATTATTATTATTATTATTATGTATTGGTGTATACCTGAATAAACATTCTTACTAACCCGGACCCTGGGCGTGTGAAGCGAGAGCTTTACCCACCAGGCCACGGAGCACCAATTATTTATTATAATCGAGGGGGAAGCGCTAAACCCGTAGAATTATACAGCGCCTGTGGGAAGATGTGAAAGGTATTCAGGCTTAATTCAGGGAACTGGAGCACAGATCCAGTTCCCTAGATCTAGAGCCCCACCTGTTATGAATAATACTTACTTAGCTAATTATTCCCACAACACTTACATTATAATGACCACGTAAACTAACTGCAATGCAATTAATTGTTTTAAATTGTTATCTCACTCAATTAGTTGCATTGCTGCAATAAATTGCTACAATTAATTGATATGTTCAACTTATATTCAAACTTTAAAACTTAGATATGCAACTTTACTTATTTTATAAATTATCAACCATAACTTTTTATTATTTTATTATTATTATTGCTTTAATTTGTTTAATCTGATTTAATTAATTTTATAATGAAGACAAAAGTACAAAACTATGTTCAAATTTCATAGCTTAAATACTCACCTTTACTCATTGTAAACTATCTACAAAAATTCTTACAATTTAGTTTTAAGTTAATTTTAAGTCTGCCCAAAATGCCCTGCATACTAGGGGCTTTTGGCATGTACACCTCATGTAATCTCAATAACCAAATGTAATTCTTTGTATCATGTCCAAATAAAAATATTATTATTATTATTATTATTATTAAGGAACCTTCCTTGGGGGGGAAGGGCCACCAAACCTGTCCTACGCTGCCACTTCACACGTCTTATACTCGTCAAACACCGCTATATATACCACACACACTTGGCTCTTTCAGAATAAGTTATAAATGTGGCCTTACATTATATTTATGATGGGGTTTATGATGAAAATTATTATAAACAAGACGAGACTAGGAGTGTAGAGGTTGGCTTCTCAACGTAAACAAACTTTTCTTTACAATATCCTTATAGTCGTCTACCCACAAACACATAAATATTAAAATTAAGCAACTAATATCGAAAAATAACTAGTGAGTTTGCGGAATGTTATAAACCAACATTGTATACTTATATTATAACCATAAAATAAGCGTGTAATTAGAGAGTGTGTATTACATATAATAACATCAAGATATCTAAGACAAACTCAGCAGCTGTAATATGGGGTGCATAATAAAGATATCAAACTAAAACTTTAATAGCTGTTACGCCCTTTGTGCTCTTTATATATATTAATTATCCTAATTTACATATTATATACGATAAATACTTTAGTATTAAAGCTTATTAAAAATACAAGTATCATTTTTCACTAGAAAAGCAACGTAATGAGAAGCAGATGTAAAATTAAATGGAAATTCGCTGCCATAAATCTCCTCCTGTAAATAGTATCACCGTTTAATTTGATAAAAGGTTTTTTATAAAGTAGGAAGAGGGAAGAAAATGTAATTATAGGTATGTGGAAGAGTGGATAGTAGAGTTGAGGAAGGTAGAGGAGAGAGCGGTGATGTGCGCAGGTGTAACGGCCATATTGAGTATGTACTCACCTATTGTGGTTACAGGGGTCGAGCACATCTCCTGGCTCCGCCTCCTCACTGGTCGCTACTAGGTCACTCTTCCTGCTCCATGAGCTTTATCATATCTCTTCTTGAGGTGCCCCGTGGCCTGGTGGCTAAAGCTCTGGCCTCACACGGCGAGGGTCTAGGTTCGATTCCCAGCGAGGGTAGAAACATTGTTTCTTTACACCGGTTGTCTGTTTCCTATGAGTAAAATAGGCCCCGGTGGCCTGGTGGCTAAAGCTCCCGCTTCACCCACGGGGGTGCCCGGGTTCGATTCCCGGCGGAGTGGGAACATTTCGACGTGTTTCCTTACACCTGTTGTTATATTCACCTAGCAGCAAATAGGTACCTGGGTGTTAGTCGACTGGTGTGGGTCGCATCCTGGGGGACAAGATTGAGGACCACAATGGAAATAAGACAGACAGTCCTCGATGACGCACTGACTTTCTTGGGTTATCCTGGGTGGCTAACCCTCCGAGGTTAAAAATCCGAAGAAAATCTTATCTCTCTCTTACCTGGGTGTTAGTGGACTAGTGTGGGTCGCATCCTGGGACAAAACTGACCCAATTTGCGGGAAATGCTCAGCATAACAAGGGGCTTCCTATATAGCAGTATGTCATTAATGTCAGCTATGGTCTGTATACCTTGTAGATGTAGAAATAAAGATATTATTATTATTGTTATGTATGGATCCTGCCTCCACTTCCCAAACTATTCCACTTCCTGACAACTCTGTGACTGAAGAAATACTTCCTAACATCCCTGTGATTCATCTGAGTCTTCAACTTCCAACTGTGACCCCTTGTTGCTGTGTCCCATCTCTGGAACATTCTGTCTCTGTCCACCTTGTCTTCTTTTTTATTATAATAATAATGTCCACTTTGTGGATTAATCTCAGTATTTTATGTCATTATCATAATCGCGAGAATGATGTACATAGCCTATATTAGGTCCTTAATTGATTATGCTGCTCCCATGTTGATATTAGCTCGAGAAAGTTCTCTCCGACCCTTGGAGTTAATGCAAAATGAAGCTCTCAGAATTATTCTTGGCTGTCCCAAATCTACAAAGGTTCTTAATATGAGGAAGGAGCTTGGTATTACTAGTATCAGTGATAGGATTGTTGAGATTAACACTGTACTTGGTATTAGATTGTTAAGAAATGAACCAGACACTGTCACAATGAATCTTACTAAATGTCTAGAAGTAAATACTCACAGATCTAAATGGATTGTGAAAACATGCAATTACATTAAGTTTTACAACCTGCATGAATTGTATCACTGTAGGCAACAAGAGCATTTCACCCCTCCATGGAAGATGTGTTCATTTAATATCACATACCTGCAAGTCCCTCCCAAGAAGCTCATTGCTAGTAATCCCTTCCTTAAATCACTTGTTAAAGCAACTGCTCAAGAAGAAATTTATCGCCTAGCTGGTAGTAATAAGTTATCTCAAGTTATATACACTGATGGATCTAAACAGGAGTCTTCTGGCAGGGCTGCATCTGCTCTGGTTGCCACCTCCTAGTTAAGAACAATAATAATTTTTTTGAACTAGGCATAAGAATTAACAACTGGGCGTCTACACTGCAAACTGAATTGTTTGCAATCCTTATGGCACTAAAGCTAACTTATGACACTGAGCTTGACTCTATCATCATTACTGATTCTATGTCATCATTGAAGGCTCTTGACTCCTATAATGACTCTAACAGCATGCTCATTGGAGAAGCCAGGTATAGATACTCAAAAATCCGGGACAAAGGAATTAAAGTACATTTGCTATGGATTCCGTCACACATTGGATTACTCCTTCATGATAAAGTTGATATGTTAGCCAAGAAGAGCACCCATAAGGAGAATGTAGAATATAACTTTGGTATATCTGTGTCTAGCATTAGGAATAATATTAGGAGAGAAATAAATAATGAAAATGATAGCTATAGGAATGCAGTTAGAAGCCTGAGTAGATCTATAACCCACTATGATAACATGAATGTAGATAAGTATGTCTATGGAGCAACTTGCAATGTGAACAGACTGACTGATGTTGTAGTGGCCAGGCTTCGGCTTGGCTACAAGTACTTCTGGCAGTTTGGGAGATACACAGATGATGATCAAACTAAATGCAAATTATGTGATCAGGCATATGGTCACTGTCTTGAACACTATGTGCTGAATTGTCCACTTATTGAGGAATATAGAGATAGACAGTATAATAACCTATGTGACATGTCAAGATATCTTATTAGTGAAGGTAGGATACCACTTATTCTAAGCAAATTTCCTAAATTTGCTTGTAACAGATAAGTGAACTGTAGATATAAATCCAAATTAATTTCCATGAACGTGCCTATCTGTGCTCATGATAATGCGAGCACAGATGGGCATGTTTGTGGAGCAACTTGCAATGTGAACAGACTGACTGATGTTGTAGTGGCCAGGCTTAGGCTTGGCTACAGGTACTTCTGACAGTTTGGGAGACACAGATGATGATCAAACTAAATGCAAATTATGTGATCAGGCATATGGTCACTGTCTTGAACACTATGTGCTTAATTGTGCACTTATTGAGGAATATAGAGATAGACAATATAATAACCTATGTGACATGTCAAGATATCTTATTCATGAAATAAGATACCTGCTTGTAACAGATAATTGAAATGTAGATATAAACCCAAATGTACAATTGTTAACCCTTTGGGGCCTAGTGCCTAGGCCTTTGTGTATCCATATGCTCTTGCGCTACCGTCCACAGGATGGATATGGGTGCACAATAAACTAGCCACTTCAGTGGCAAAATCTAATCCCTATCTCTCCTGTCCTCCAGTGCCGTCAGGTCGATTTCCCTTAACCTGTTCTCGTAGGACACCCCTTAGCTCCGGGACTAGTCTTGTTGCAAACCTGAGCACTTTCTCTAATTTCCTTACGTGCTTGGCTAGGTGTGGGTTCCAAACTGGTGCTGCATACTCCAATATTGGCCTAATGTACATGGTATACAGGGTCCTGAACGATTCCTTATTGAGATGTCGGAATGCTGTTCTTTGGTATGCTAGGCACCTGTATGCTGCAGCAGTTATTTGATTGATGTGCGCCTCAGATGTGCCCATTGTTATACTCTCCCCAAGCTCCTTTTTCTTGAGTGAGGTTTGTAGTCTCTGGCCCCCGAGACTGTACTCCATCTGTGGTCTTCTATGCCTTTCCCCAATCTTCATATATATATATATATATATATATATATATATATATATATATATATATATATATATATATATATATATATATATATATATATATATATATATTAATCATAAGGAAGTGCTAAACCCATAGGACAACACTGCAGTACACTTCACAACACTGCACTACACAACATTACACTACACAAACCACTACACAGCACTGCACTACACAACACTACACTACACAACACTGCACTACACAACACAGCACTACACTACAATGCACAACACACACTACACTACAATGCACAACACAACACTATACAGCACTACACAACACAACACTACATTACACAGCATTACCAACAAACCCCTGGCTGTTTCAAGCAGGCACTGGACAGGCACCTAAAGTCGGTACCTGACCAGCCAGGCTGTGGTTCGTACGTTGGACTGCGTGCGGCCAGCAGTAACAGCCTGGTTGATCAGGCCCTGATCTAACATGAGGCTTGGTCACAGACTGGGCCGTAGGGGCGTTGACCCCTGGAACTCTCTCCAGGTAAACTCCAGGTAAACACTACAATGCACAACACAACACTACACTACAGTGCACAACACTACACAGCACTACACAACACTACACTACACAACACTGCTCTACACAACACTGCTCTACACAACACTGCTCTACACAACACTGCACTACACTACACTGCATTACACAACACAGCACTACACAACACAACACTACACTACAATGAACAACACAACACTACACTACACAACTCTACACAACACTACAGAAGCTGAGTCTCGACCCCTGCAACAACAATTAGGTGAGTACTTTATAACAAAAATTCAAATTCAAATTCAAATTCTATATTTCTAGTAATACAAAATGGGGTGTACTTATAATTATACATTTTATGAAGTAGATATTACAAGATGGTCAATAATATGCCTAGGTATGCCTAGGCTTTTCAGGCAGTCTTATGATAGGTCTTACTCAATAGCGACACAATGATTATACAGATAGTAAGGTTAGGTAATTGTAGTAATTAACTAGGTTTACAAAATTGAGGTACTGGAATTTAAACATTTAAGAATTTAACAATTAGTTTAAGAATTTAACAATGTTTATATATTAATGGTAAAGGTGATGTATTGGCATAATACAGTTTCTATATTGGAGTGTCTTAGGCAAACTTATGACTAGCTTAAGAATTATGAAGCAATAGTTGTATTAGAATTTTGGTTAGTCCTGTGCAAATTAAGGGGAATCACAGATATCAATAATGTATTTTGCTGTGGATATGTGCAAGATAAAGTAGTTTTCATGTGGTTAGCTACCGGTTGGGTGCGTAAGTGAGATAAGATGTTTTTTAACGGTGCTTTTGAAAATGGAGGTTGTGTCTGCAGTTCTAGAGTTTTCAGGCAGGATGTTCCAGATTTTAGGCCCTTTTATGCGCACTGAATTTTTGTATAGATTTAGTCGGACACGGGGAATGTCAAAGAGATGTTTATGTCTGGTATTATGTCTATGGGTCCTGTCACAACTGTCAAGAAAGTGTTTTAACTCAGGGTTAAAGTTGGAATTTATGGTTCTATAAATGTAGATAGCAGAGTAGTAAGTATGGATGTTCTGAACAGTGAGTAGGTTTAGGTCTTTGAAGTGTGGGGGAGGAGGTGTGCTGCCTAGCGTTGGATTGCGTGATAATTCTTACTGCGGCTTTTTGTTGGGTTATTATTGGCTTTAGGTGGGTAATTGCTGTTGATCCCTATGCACAAATGGCATATGTGAGGTAGGGATAGATGAGTGAGTAGTATAGTGTGAGTAGGGCTGATTGTGGTACATAATTCCGTATCTTAGAGAGGATCCCCACAGTTTTGGACACTTTCTTTGTTATGTGTTTGATATGGGTGCTGAATTTCAGGCTGCTGTCAAGGTGAAGGCCCAGGAACTTGCCCTCGTTATGTTTAGCAATAGGTGTAGTGTTGATCTTAATGTTTAATTGTGGATAACCTGCTCTGTTGCCAAACATAATATAGGTCTTATCAGTGTTGAGTGTAAGTTTATTGGCTGTCATCCATGTTGATATTTTTATTAATTCGTCGTTAACAATGGTATTAAGCGTGGCAAGGTTTGTGTGGGAGATGACATAAGTTGGTTTCAGGTGTTGTGATACATTGGGAAGATCATTGATGTATAAGAGGAAGAGCAGGGGACCAAGGACACTTCCCTGCGGTACTCAAAGTAACACAACAAGACTCAGATAACACTGAAGGTATCATACGAACACAGAAGGTAACACTGGAGTGAGAATTGTAACACAACAGGAAACACTGCATGGTAATGTCACAACACTGCAGGTGAGAATGAAACAAACCACAACACAGCAGACAACATAACATATGAGACAACACAATAATACAGCAGACAACACAAGAGCAAAACAAGCAACACAACAGATAGCACAAAAACAGAGAAAATGCAACAACTCAGCAAACATAAAAACGCAACAGGCAACACAGCAGGAATCACCACAACCTGGAGTTTACCTGGAGAGAGTTCCAGGGGTCAACGCCCCCGCGGCTCGGTCTGTGACTAGGCCTCATGGTGGATCAGGGCCTGATCAACCAGGCTGTTACTGCTGGCCGCACGCAGTTCAACGTACGAACCACAGCCTGGCTGGTCAGATACCGATTTTAGGCGCCTGTCCAGTGCCTTCTTGAAGACAGCCAGGGGTCTATTGGTAATCCCCCTTATGTATGCTGGGAAGCAGTTGAACAGTCTTGGGCCCCGGACACTTATGGTGTTGTCTATCAGTGTACTCGTGGCGCCCCTGCTTTTCATCGGGGGAATGTTGCATCTCCTGCCGAGTCTTTTGCTTTCATAGGGAGTGATTTTCGTGTGCAGGTTTTGTGTAAAGAAACACCCAATGTTTCTACCCTCGCTGGGAATCGAACCCAGACACTCGCCGTGTTACCTTCCGCTTCACACGGAAGGTAACACTGAAGGGAAGGGAAGGCAACACTGAAGGGAAGGGAAGGCAACACTGAAGGGAAGGGAAGGCAACACTGAAGGGAAGGGAAGGCAACACTGAAGGGAAGGGAAGGCAACACTGAAGGGAAGGGAAGGCAACACTGAAGGGGAGGGAAGGGAAGGTAACACTAAAGGGAAGGGGGAACACTGAAGGGAAGGGAACACTGAAGGGAAGGGAAGGTAGCACTGAAGGGGAGGGAAGGGAAGGTAACACTGAAGGGAAGGGAAGGCAACACTGAAGGGAAGGGAAGGCAACACTGAAGGGAAGGGAAGGCAACACTGAAGGGAAGGGAAGGCAACACTGAAGGGGAGGGAAGGGAAGGTAACACTGAAGGGAAGGGAACACTGAAGGGAAGGGAACACTGAAGGGAAGGGAAGGGAACACTGAAGGGAAGGGAAGGAAAGGTAGCACTGAAGACAGTAACACAACAGGAAACACTGCAAGGTAATGTTGCAACACTGCAGGTAACAGTGAAACAAACCACAACACAGCAGACAACATACCATATGAGGCAACACAATAATACAGCAGACAACACAAGAGCAAAACAAGCAACACAATAACACAACAGATAGCACAAAAACAGAAAAAATACAACAACTCAGCAGACAGGCACCTAAAGTCGGTACCTGACCAGCCAGGCTGTGGTTCGTACGTTGGACTGCGTGCGGCCAGCAGTAACAGCCTGGTTGATCAGGCCCTGATCCACCAGGAGGCCTGGTCACAGACCGGGCCGCGGGGGCGTTGACCCCCGTAACTCTCTCCAGGTAAACTCCAGGTAAGACAACATAACAACGCAACAGGCAACACAGCAGGAATCACCACAACAAAGCAGGAATCACCACAACACAGCAGGAATCACCACAACACAGCAGGAATCACCACAACACAGCAGGAATCACCACAACACAGCAGGAATCACCACAACACAGCAGGAATCACCACAACACAGCAAGAATTCACTACAACACAGCAGGAGTCAGCACAACAGCAGGAATCACCACAACACAGCAGGAATCACCATACAACACAGCAGGAATCACCACAAAACAAAGCAGGAATCACCAACACAGCAGGAATCACAACATGAG
This sequence comes from Cherax destructor, assembly GCA_009830355.1. Lineage (NCBI taxonomy): Eukaryota > Metazoa > Arthropoda > Malacostraca > Decapoda > Parastacidae > Cherax > Cherax destructor. The sequence continues at coordinate 22,408 of WNWK01016422.1, read as the reverse complement.
CAGGAATCACAACACAGCAGGACCATTACAACACAGCAGGAATCATTACAACACAGCTTGAATCACCACAACACAGCAGTGAATCACCACAACACAGCTGAAATCACCACAACACAGCAGGAGTCAGCACAACACAGCAGGAGTCAGCACAACACAGCAGGAATCACCACAACACAGTTATGAAATAATTACAGCACAGCAGGAATCACCCACAACACAGCAGGAATCCTACAACACAAAAACAGGAATCCTACAACACAGCAGGAACACCAACAACACAGCAGGGAATCACCACAACATTAAAAGCAGGAATCACCACAACACAGCAGGAATCACCACAACACAGCAGGAATCACCACAACACAGCAGGAATCACCTCACAACACAGGAATCACCCACAACACAGCAGGAGTCAGCACAACACAGCAGGAATCACTCACAACACAGCAGAAATAATTAATAACACAGCAGAAATAATTACAACACAGCAGTAGCTAATTACAACACAGCAGAAATAATTGCCAACACAGCAGGAATCACCACAACACAGCAGGAATCACCACAACACAGCAGGAATCACCCACAACACAGCAGGAATCACCATACAACACAGCAGGAATCACCACAACACAGCAGGAATCACCACAACAGCAGGAATCACCACAACACAACAGGAATCACAACAGCAGGAATCAAGCAACACAGCAGGAATCACCACAACACACAGGAATCACCACAACACAGCAGGAATCACTACAACACAGCAGGGAATCACCACAACACAAAGCAGGAATCACCACAAACAGGAATCACCACAACACAGCAGGAGTCAGCACAACACAGCAGAAATACCATACACAGCAGAATCACCACAACACAGCAGGAATCTCTACAACACAGCAGGAACTGGGAACACAACACAGCAGGATCACTCACAACACAGCAGGAATCACTCACAACACAGCAGGAATCACCACAACACAGCAGGAATCACCACAACACAGCAGGAATCACCACAACACAGTATATAGGAATCACCACAACACAGCAGGAATCACCACAACACAAAGTTGGAGGAATCACCACAACACAGCAGGAATCAACTCATTAACACAGCAGGCAACAAATCAGACAAAACAACACAGCAGTAACACACTAGAAACCAAAACACAGCAAGTAAGTAAGGTGCCTATTCAGGTATACACAAATACATTTTACATACATTATCATACATAGCAGCATATGTGTAGAGAACCTAGGATAACATAGTAGCCGACAAAACACTGGTAACAGCAATTACAAAGTATTATAGTGTTAAAATTGCAATACAACACAATTATTATTATTATTATTAATAAAAGGCGCTATAAACCGTTAGGTCAAGTACACAGCAGAATATAACACAACTACTTCTGATTTTTTTTTTTTGCATTTAATTTGGTTGGTTAGGGTGAGTGGGTAGAGCGTCGGGTCAGGTTTGAGGAGGGGCGGTTCGAGCTCCGCCTGAAGCTTTGTTTTTATTAATGGAGAGTTGCTGATTAAAGCACATAGAACACCAAGTACGAGAGTGAGAGTCGTAGCTGCTGAAAGTGGAAGAGTCACCATGACTTATTCCTTCTGTGTAAAGTAGAACCAATGAACATGGTTACAATATTTCATACATAAAACACCTCATCTATAAATTATTTGCAAATATCATCATTACTATGTAAAGTCAGTTGGTTTAGCGCTTCTATTTGATTATAATAATAATAACTATAAAAGCTAAATTGGACTTCAGAAAATGTATTGAAGATCCGCGCATATTGGATGTTTCATTATTGCTGGTTCCAATACGTTTTCTCTAGAATTTATGTTTAGCAGTAATAAAGTAATAAAGGTAGTTTTTATGTATCTGTTTATTTTTCTATATATATTCATTGTAATAATGGAGTCCTTTTATTATTATAGCAAAAAAAAAATTTGACATTGTATGATTACAGTCAATTGTACAAATAGTGATGATTTAAGGTTTAAAGATTGTTTATGTATGACCCATGTAACTACCTTATACCAGCCCTATTTTTTTAACCTAACTAGTTAAATCCGTTTTCCTTTAATATTTTACTAGATTTCTGCTAATAGTTATCAGAGATGTGGAGTAAGACTTTCTCTGGCAAATCTTCTTCAACCTAGCTCATACCTAACACCCAAACGGACTATGAAAAACAAGGCATCCGCCACTGTGATTCATTAGTGGAGGGGGGTTTTAGGTGGCCTTATCAAACACCCAAACAATAACTTAAGAGTATACCTGGAGTATACCTGAGAGAGTTCCAGGGTCAACGCCCTTCTCGGCCCAGTCTGTGACCAGGGCCTCATGTTGGATCAGAGCCTGATCAACCAGGCTGTTACTGCTGGTCACACGCAGTCCAACATATGAACCACAGCCTGGCTGGCTTGTGTTGTCCACTTTGTAAGCCTGCCAAGTGCCTGCTTGGGACAAGCCAGGGTCTGTTGGCAATCCCCCTGATGTATGCTGGGAGGCAGTTGAACACCCATTCCTGTACCCTTAGTTTTAATTCGATGTTTGCTATTTCTCTGACCAGCCTCCCTACGATTTCAGATATATATTTCTTGTAGTCCCGTTATTCTCTGCCTTTGCCTGTATAGGGAGCGCCTCTTTCTAGTTTACATCTTCCTTTTCCTTAAGGAATTTTGCCTTGAGCAAACCTCAAGTACCACAGAGTTAATTTGTTCTAGACATAGGGTTGGGATCCGTGATGCTTAGGCATTCTTCCCAGTTTATAATAATAATAATAATAATAATTTTTATTTCAATGCATACATAAGGTACAATGTTATTGGTAGTTACAATATAATATAATTATAAAACTGTAATGCAGTGACTTGCCATTTGGTCCCACCTTATGTTTTTGTTATTGAAGTTGAATTTAGAGAAAGCTCTTCACGGCTGATCACATTTTGTTGATCTGGGGTCCCCGCATGCATGTCTGGACCTCTTACTATGTTGTGATCTGAGTATATTGTTTTGATATGATGACATTTCGTATCAGATCATCATTGCTGGTGAAGATGAGGTCCAGCGATTCCTCTAATCTTGTGGGCTTACTTGTTTGGCTGGTTTAAGGTGAACTTGGTGCAGATTTAAAAAGTTCATGCATGTGAATTTCACCTGAGCTGCCTCCCTGGTGTTATTCCTGCTACCACATTGTTTGCAATGTTCCTCCATTTAGGGTGTCTGAGGCTTGAAATCCTCAGCAGTAAGATGTTGGGGGCAGGAGCTGGAAGATTTTCCAGACAGTGGTCAATTTTCAGAAGCTGTTCCTGGAATTATTGGGATCGCCAGATCCGGGGGCTTGTAGACAAACCAATGCATGACCAGGTTTTGATTCTCGATCTTTATTACTAATACTAACTGCACATCACTGAGGCATTTAGTAGTTCTGAACATATAAGTGACTGTGATATACAGAACCAACCCCTTGCCTGTTCACTCTGTCACATCTGTATAGGTTGTAGCCCGGGATCCATATTTCATTGTCCAAGTGATCTCTTATGGGTCTCTCTGAACGCCGCAAAACGGCAAAGCATTTCCTAAGACTCTGTAAGCAGTCCACGGATGTGTGTATCTTGTTGTTTGTTGCTGGCTTTAGACCCTGTATATTTTCAAAGATGAATGTCGCTGGATTGGCGGTGGGGTCTTTTTTCCTGGCACTAATATCTTGTGCTGGTGTGGAGGCCATTGGGACTGTGATTCCACCCAGAAATGATTGCAGTTGGTGTACAATTCTCTGTCATTTCCTGCCAGCTTTTTTTCCCTTCCTGGCACTAAAAACCTCTCTCTCCTCGAGTGGCTGTGGCTACCCAGGTTTGCCAAGGTCTGGATGTTCAGCCGTCTTGTACCCTTTAGGGCAACAAGGCCATAAGTTATACACTGTCTTTCCTGGAATTGATGTGTGTACATTTCAGGGTGGAAACCAGGACGGGAGGTTGCATTACTTAACCCCCCTCTTCACAGTCTCTTGATCAATCTATCTTGCTCCATCATTCCTAAAATGACCAAGCCATCTCAACAACCACTCCCTCTGCATCCTAATTTTTTTTTATTTATTAACACATCTGCCGGCTCCCACCAAGGCAGGGTGGTCCCGAAAAGAAAACTTTCACCATCATTCACCTATCACCTTGCCAGAGGCATGCTTACACTACAGTTACAAAACTGCAACATTAACACCCTCCTTCAGAGTGCCAGCACTGTATACTTCCCACCAGGAAGTATACTCACTCGTAGCTACAACTAAAAAGTGATCTGATATATCTGTGGCCCTCTATAAACATGTACATCCTGAAGTCTACCCAACAGTCTTTTATCCACGCATCACGCAGAGTCCAACAACCAATGTCATTTCCATTCTACATCATATCTTGTATACTTATTTATCCTCTTTTCTTAAATGTGTGTTACCTATAACCAAACCCTTTTCTATACTAAAGTTCAATCAAATGCTCCCCTTGTTATCATTTACACCTGGCACCCAAAACTTACCTACCACACTCCTAAACATTTCTCCTACTTTAGCATTTAGGTCCCCTACCACACCACTTCACTTGGCCCAAAGTTCCACACTGCTTAACATCTCCCAAAATCTACCTCTCTCCTCCACACTCCTCTCTTCTCCCACATACACTTATTATGACCCACTTTTCACATCCGACCTTTATTTTAATTCACATAATCCTTGGAATTTATACATTTATATTCCTCTTCTCTTCTCCATAACTGATCCTTCAACATTATTGCTACTCCATCCTAAATTTTTCTTCTTTCTTTCAAATATTGTCAGCCGCTTCCTCACAAGGCGGGTGGCCCAAAAGGAAAACGAAAGTTTTCCTTTTACAATTAGTAATATACACAGAAGAAGGGGTTACTAGCCCCTGCTCCCTGGCATTTTAATCAGCCTCTTACGACACGCATGGCTTACGGAGGAAGAACTCCTGTTCCACTTCCCATGGAGATACAGAGGAAATAAGAACTAGTAAGTAAAATAGAAGAAACCCAGAGGTGTGTATATATATATGCTTGTACATGAATGTGTAGTGTACCTTATGTAAGTAGAAGTAACAAGACACAACGGAAATCTCATGTGTTTATGAGACAGAAAAAAAGACACCAGCAATCCTACCATCAGTGTAAACAACCACAGGCTGCTTTACACTCACTTCTGGCAGGACGGTAGTACCTCCCTGGGCGGCTGCTGTCTACCAACCTAATACCTAGGTCCATCCTAAATTATACCATTCATACTTATCATTGTTTATCTTCAGATAATATTTACACCACCCACTTATCTTCAACACATCATCACTTCAATATTGAAGACGGTAAACTTCAAGCTCATACAAAACATATTGTACTCTGGCACATTTCCCTATTTGTATTTATTAATAAAACTTGTTTTCTTTCACAGACATCTCAACACTCCACCTACCCTTTTTTCCTCATCTGTTTTATGATTCACTTTATTCAAATACCCATCTGCTGACACATCCACCCCAAATACAGTACCTATATACCTATTCACTTCCTCCACATCCTTTCCTCCAATTTGACATACAATCTTGCTTTTATTGCCTAAGACTTCTTATTTTAAGTTCACTTTCAGCTAAGTTGTTTTTATGCATCCTCCTAAACTACATAACTGCCACAACTTCTTCTGAATCTTCCAAAAGACTATGTCATTGATAAAGAACCACTGTGACAACTCCTTACCACATGGAATTCATTTCCATTTAACTCTACACACTTCCTCCCAACCCCAACATTCATGTCTTTTATAATCCTTTATCACATCAAACAACTAAATCATATAACACAATCCCTATCCAAGACTCACTTTATGGGAGAATATGCATACTCACCTACTCTAATATATACCCTAATCTGAGTCCTCACTTTATAAAAAAACCTCTTTACAGTTTTAATCAATCACCTCCACCTAAGCCATACATTCTGTAACAGTTGCTACATTTCCTTAACCCACTATAATCTCTCTTCCATAAACCCATAATGCGACAAATAGTTCTTTTACTCTCTTACCTGACTGGGTTTGAGGCCCCATTCTGAAACTGTCATTCTATGTCGCAAAATTTTGGAAAAAAATTATTTTTTTTCTTATGAAATGATAGAGAATCTTTTCCCGATGCAGTAATGACACCAAAAGTAAGGAAATTTGCTGAAACTTACGGAATTACGTCTCGCGACCTTAGCGAAGTCGGTGATATACATGTATACGCATCGGCGATTTTACACTTTGAGCCCAATTCTCTGCACAATTCCATTGTTACAGTCGACCAAACTCATAGCTATTTCTTTTAGAACTCTATTGCCACATTGAGTACAAGAATCACCAATTTACCGATTTCAACTATCCAATAAAGTGGTCAGAAATTGCTACTTGGCCACCATGCAAAATAAAAGATGTGAAATTTCAAAATAGGGTCCAGAATGGGAATGGCAACCTCTAGCACCTACCAGCTTAATAATGTTGGATCTCAGCCGTACAGAATGCGAAAAGGATTTGGGGGTTATGGTAAGCAGCAACCTTAAACCAAGTCAGCAATGCCTAACCGTAAGAAATAAAGCAAATAGATTGGGATTTATATCAAGAAGTGTAAGCAACAGAAGTCCAGCGGTTATATTGCAGCTTTATACATCATTAGTAAGGCCTCACCGGGATTACGCAGCTCAGTTCTTGTCTCCATTTTACAGAATGGATATAAAATGTTAGAAACCATTCAGCATCGAATGACAAAGTTAATTCATAGCATTAGAAATCTTCCGTATGAAGAAAGATTGAAGACCCTTAAATTACATTCACTTGTAAGAACTTGCTCAGTTCTGGTCTCCATATTACAGAATGGACATAAATTCGTAGAAAACATTCAGCGTAGAATGACTAAATTAATACATAGCATTAGAAATCTTCCCTTACGAAGAAAGATTGAAGACCCTAAAATTACATTCACTTGTAAGACGTAGAATGAGGGCTGGGATGGAGGATATTGTTAGCCGTCTGGACGACATCATGAGAGGTAATGGGAGCAATCCTATTATCTGTCTCAGTGCGGGAGGCAACGATGTTGGCAGACGTAGGAGTGAGGACCTGACTACAGGTTTAGGTCAGCAATAGACATAATTAGGAAGAAGGGGGGGAACCCTGTCATATGTATTTGCCAAGGAGAGGATTTGGGAATGAATGGCTGTCCAGGGACTGGTGTCAATTGCTGGCTGGACAAATACTGTAAGGAAAATTCAGTAACATTCATTGACAACTGGGACCTCTTCTATGGCAGAAATGACATGTATGCCAGGGATGGGTTCACTTATCCAGGTCTGGGGTGGGGGCACTGGCAACTGCAGTGGAGGGAGCTGTTAGGGCTTTAAACTAGAAATAGTTAGTGGTATGGGTTTTGGGGGAAAACAGAGAAGTCCCAGTGTAGTAATATTATAGTTGTAGGAGAACTAGTAATAGGCAGAATAAGGTGGATAGTGGAAAGCTAGTGACACTAGATGACAAGGACAGTAATAGGTATAGTGGAAAACAGAGATGAGCAGGAAGGGTAAAGAGAAAGGAGGGTCTCTAAATATATATTACACCAATAGTCGTAGTGCTAGGAATAAGATGGACGCAGTTGAGATTAGTTGCAAGTACGGGTAATATTGATGTTTTTGCAATAACTGAGACATAGTTTAATATGAAAATCGGGACTTGCCTGCCGAATGTCACATTCAGGGTTTTAAATTGTTCCAAGTAGACAGAAGTATCGGGAAAGGGGGGGTGGCACTCTATGTCCGTGATCATTTAAATTGTTGCATAAAACGGGTATAAAGTCTGAATTAACACATACAGAGTCTGTCTGGATAGAATTTTCAGAGGGGTGTGAAAAATTGATTTTAGGCGTGATTTACCGTCCTCCAAACTTAGATAGGAACAAGGGAGACTACTTTGGGAGGAAATTGTTAGCCACAAGACACGATAACGTAGTAATTCTAGGGACAAGGAGAATGATATGTGCTCTATTTTTAATAATTATTTTCTCTCGGTTTCACACAGGAAGACATTAATAATATCCCAGTAATTAATTTTACAGAGGCCCAGAAGAAGATAAATTATGTAATATCACAGTCACTAGCGAAATGATTATGAAACAGCTGGACCGACTGAAACAAAATAAATCGCCGGGTCCTGATGAGCTTTTTGCAAGGGTTCTTAAGGAATGCAAATGGAACTCTGTGAACCAATATCTAACATTTTTAATTTATCTCTTCAAACAGGTGTAGTGTCTGATATGTGGAAGATGGCTAATGTAATTCCTATTTTTAAAGCAGGGGACAAGTCACTACCGTCAAACTACCGCCAATAAGCCTGACCTCAATTGTAGGCAAATTACTAGAGTCAATTATAGCTGATATTATTAGAAGCCATCTAGATAACCATAATTTGATTAATGATACCCAGCATGGATTCACGAGGAAATGTTCCTGCCTATCTAATTTATTAACCTTCTTCAGTAAAGCTTTTGAGGCTGTTGATCACGATAAAGAATTCGATATTGTTTATTTAGACTTTAGTAAGGCTTTTGATAGAGTACCGCACCAGAGACTGTTAAAGAAAGTGGCAGCTCATGGCATTGGGGGAAAAGTGCTGTCATGGATCGAGTCATGGCTCACCAATAGGAAGCAGAGAGTGTGCATAAATGGGGTTAAATCCGAATGGGGACTTGTAACAAGTGGTGTTCCACAGGGATCAGTCTTAGGCCCATTGTTATTTATAATATATATCAATGACCTTGATGAGGAATTACTAGTGATATGAGCAAATTCGCCGACGACACGAAGATAGGTAGGATAATTGATTCAAACATAGATGCCATAGAACTTCAGGAAGATTTAGACAAACTTAATTCGTGGTCAGAAAAGTGGCAGATGCAGTTCAATGTAGATAAATGCAAGGTTCTGAAGCTCGGGAGTGTCCATAACCCAAGCACTTATAAGTTAAATAACGTAGAACTTAGCCATACAGATTGAAGAAGGACTTGGGGGTGATGGTAAGCAGCAACCTTAAACCAAGACAGCAATGCCTAAGCGTACGTAATAAGGCAAATAGATTACTGGGATTTATATCAAGAAGTGTTAGCAACAGAAGTCCAGAGGTTATATTACAGCTTTATACATCATTAGTAAGGCCTCACCTAGATTACGCAGCTCAGTTCTGGTCTCCATATTACAGAATGGACATAAATTCGTTAGAAAACATTCAGCGTAGAATGACTAAATTAATACATAGCATTAGAAATCTTCCTTACGAAGAAAGATTGAAGACCCTAAAATTACATTCACTTGTAAGACGTAGAATGAGGGGAGACATGATCGAGGTATAAGTGGAAAATGGGTATTAACAAAGGGATATAAATAAGGTCTTGAGGATATCTCTCAAGAGAGAACCCGCAATAATGGATTCAAGTTAGATAAGTTTAGATTTAGAAAGGATATAGGAAAGTATTGGTTTGGAAATAGGGTAGTTGATGAGTGGAACAGTCTGCCTAGTAGGGTTATTGAAGCTAGACCTTGGGTAGTTTCAAATTTAGGTTGGATAAATTCATGAATGAGAGGGTTGGATTTGAGTGGGACTCGCGCATGAGTGGGTAGAATTGTCAAAGCTTATTTCTTGGGTAGCATTGAAAATTGGGTTGAGCAAATATTCTGTTAGTGGGACGGATTGTGAAGGACTTGCCTAGTATGGGCCAACAGGCCTGCTGCAGTGTTCCTCCTTTCTTATGTTCTTATGTTCTTAAGAATGAGGGGAGACATGATCGAGGTATATAAGTGGAAGATGGTATTAATAAGGGGATATAAATAAGGTCTTGAGGATATCTCTCCAAGAGAGAACCCGAATAATGGATTCAAATTGGATAAGTTTAGATTTAGAAAGGATATAGGAAAATATTGGTTTGGAAATAGGGTAGTTGATGAGTGGAACAGTCTGCCTAGTAGGGTTATTGAAGCTAGGACCTTGGGCAGTTTCAAATTTAGGTTGGATAAATACATGAGTGAGAGGGGTTGGATTTGAGTGGGACTCGCACTTGAGTTAATAGAATCATTAAAGCATATTTCTTGGATAGAATTGAAAATTAGGTTGGGCAATTATTCTGTTAGTGGGATGGATTGTGAAGGACGTGCCTAGTATGGGCCAACAGGCCTGCTGCAGTGTTTCTCCTTTCTTATGTTCTTATGAATGGAGGAACACTGCAGAAGGCCTACTGGCCCATGTGAATGAATGGTTCAGAGAACGACGAGTTGGTAATTAGACACAATGCAACACTTGGGATCTTATTGAGAACTGCACACAGGGCTCATCAGTCCATCAGGAGAATCGTGAAGAACAGGAGGAGGTGATTGTCAGTCCTCACTTGAGTCGATGTTGTCAGTCCATCAATCCATTGATGAACTGACAACATCGACTCAAGATTGAGGGACTGACAACCTCACACTCCTCCTGTTCTTCACGATTCTCCTTTGTATGGACTGATGAAGCCACTGTGTGGCGAAACGTTTCCTCAATAAAGATACCCAAGTGTTGCATTTGTGTCTAATTTACCTACTGGCCCATACAAGGCAGGTCCTTATCAAAACCACCACTACCTAAGAATTTACTCCCGTACTCACGACAAAAATCAAACCCAGCCCCTCCCACTCATATATTTGTCCAATCTCTTTTTAAAGCCACCCAAGGTCCTAGCCTCTATCACCCTACTCGGAAGATTGTTCCACTCATCTACAACTCTGTTCGAAAACCAGTACTTGCCTATGTCCTTTCTAAATCTAAATTTATCCAATTTAAATCCGTTATTTCTGGTTCTTACTTGGTTCGATATCCTCAGTATTTTATTAATATCTCCTTTGTTTATGCCCATCATCCACTTGTACACCTCGATGATATCTCCCCTCATTCTACGTCTCTCCAGAGAGTGGAGATTCAACGCTCTAAGTCTATCTTTATACGGGAGATTTCTTATACTGTAAATCATTTTAGTCATTCTTCTTTGTATGTTCTCCAATGAATCTATATCCATCCTGTAGTAAGGAGACCAAAACTGAGCTGCATAATCCAAATGAGGTCTCACTAGTGATGTATAGAGCTGTAAAATAACTTTTGGACTTCTGTTGCTTATACTTCTTGAAATAAATCCTAGTAATCTGTTAGCCTTATTGCGCACACTTAGGCACTGTTGTCTTGGCTTTAGATTCCTGCTTACCATGACTCCCAAGTCTTTTTCACATTCTGTATGATCAAGCTCTACTTCACCTAGTTTATAAATTCGAGGGATATTTTCATTACCAAGGACTAGTACCTTACACTTGTCCACATTGAACTTCATCTGCCACTTTTCAGACCAAGACATTAATTTGTCCAAATCCTCCTGGAGTTCACTGGTATCCTCCTCAGAATGAATCATACGGCCTATTTTTGTATCATCAGCAAATTTACTCATGTCACTTGCAATTCCTTCATCAAGGTCATTTATGTAACTTATGAACAACAATGGGCCTAAAACTGATCCTTGTAGAACGCCACTAGTGACTAATCCCCATTCAGATTTGACCCCATTAATGGAAACTCTCTGCTTTCTATTGGTAAGCCATGCCTCTATCCATGCTAGAACTTTACCTCCTATACCATGAGCTGCCACCTTCGTATTATTATTATTATATCAAATAGAAGCGCTAAACCACAGGGGTTATACAGCGCTGCAGGTTATTGTAGGATGCAGGGAGAGTGAGTTGTAAGAGGGAGATGGACGATTAGTAGGGTATGGAGTGCAAGATGACGGTGGATAGTGCAGGGGTGGAGGGTAGCAAGTGATCGAGGTAGAAGGGACTGAGGGAGGTGCTAGAGGTATAATCTTCAGAGTTTGTGTAGTAAGTCAGTTTCTGTCAAAAGTCAACAAGAGAGTCATGATTAAAGGAGGGTCCATCTGCAAGAAGGGAAGGTAAAGAAAGGGCCGCAGAGCGAAGACGTCGTTGGAGGTAAATTCTGCGTGCTCGTTGATAGAGTGGGCAGTCCAACAGGATATGTCGAACAGACACTGGAACCTGACAATGCTCACAGAGAGGGGCAGGGAGCCTCTCCATGAGATACCCGTGAGTAAGACGAGTGTGGCCGATGCGAAGACGGGAGAGAGTAGTCTCCCAACCTCGACATTGGTGACAAGAAGAAGGCCAGAAACCTATAACCGGTTTAATAGAATGAAGTTTGTTATTCAGCAGGTCAGACCAGCGTTGTTGCCAACGGGTGCGAAGGTGGGTAGCAATGACCGAAAATAGTCCGAGAAAGGAACACCTCTATATGAAACTGGAAGGTCATGTACTGCTGACCGCGCAGCAGTGTCTGCCTGTTCATTGCCCTGTACGTCAACATGACCAGGACCCAACAAAAACAATATCTTTATGCTTGCTAAAGATACGGCTAACCAAAGGTGGATACGAAGAACTAGGGGGTGAGGTGTATCAATTTTACGGATAACCTGTAAAGCACTAAGGGAGTCTGAAACGACCACAAATGGTGACTCAGGCATAGATGCAATCGGATAAGTGCCACAAGAATGGCATACAATTCAGCCGTAAATATGCTAGCCGAGGGTAATAGATGCCCTCGTACAACGCTGTCCGGAAACACTGCTGCGAATCCGACGCCGTCAGATGACTTTGAACCATCGGTGTATACTGCGATGGCATGGGAATGAGAACGGAAGTGGTCTAGAAAGAAAGAGCGAGAAGCCGCCGTAGGTAGTTGGGCTTCTGCAAGGTAGAGGAATAGAACAGACACGGACAGCAGGAACTTCCCAAGGGGTAGGGGAAAAGGAGATGTCACATGAACATATAGAGGTGGGAGCTAAAGGGGAAGACACGAGTGAATGTAGACGAAGAGAAAAGGGACGAAGTAAGCAGGGCCGACGAACAAATAAAGAGCGCCTACTAACATCTGTAACAATCCTATACATGGAAGGATTGCGGAGGTCATGAGAGCGAACATAATAGCGAATGCAATGTGCATCTCGACGATCGGACAAGGATGGAATGTTCGCTTCTACATAGAGGCTCTCAACCGGGAAGAACGAAAAGCACCAAGGCATAAGCGTAATCCCTGGTGATGGATGGGATTAAGGCTGGAAAGAGTGGCAGGAGAAGCTGCTGAATATATCTGGTCACCATAATCGAGTTTCGATAAAATTAGGGCCGAATGTAGGCGAAGGAGAGTTCTACGATCAGCCCCCCATGAAAGATGTGCGAGGGTTTTAAGGAGGTTCAGCCGGCTATGACAAGTCGCCTTCAGAGAGGTAATGTGAGGTTTCCAGGACAATCTGCGGTCAAACAGGAGGCCGAGAAACCTGACTGTATCACGTTCTGGGATACGTGAGCCGTATAGGTACAATGGATGATCAGAGACCACTGAACGTCTAGTGAACGTAATTTGATGAGTTTTGCCACTAGAAAATTTAAACCCGTGAGTGGTGGCCCAATCAGAAACCTGGTTGATGGCATGCTGGAGGGAAACTGCAATGAGGTGACAGTCAGCACCTGCACAAGCTATAGCAAAGTCATCCACATAGAGCGATGACCAAATATTGGATGGGAGAACAGATGCCAGATTATTTATAGCAAGCAGAAAGAGTGTTGTGCTCAGAACACATCCCTGGGGACACCTTCAGCTTGGACAAATTCCGGGAGAGTTCATTACTAACCCGACCCGAAATGTCTGTCAGTTAAGAAGGCCTTAAGAAAGAATGGTAGGTTGCCTCGAGGCCTAAAGAGTGGGCCTGGGCCAAGATATTATATCTCCAAGTTGTGTCATAAGCCTTCAAGGTCGAAAAAGATAGCGATAACCGAATAGTTATTCGCAAAGGCATTACGAATATACGTATCCAAGCGCAGCAAGGGGTCAGTGGCAGAACGGCCCTTACGGAAGCCATATTGACTAGGGGAGAGACTATTGTGAGTCTCTAAATACCACATCAAACGTCTATTAACTAGGCGTTCCATCACCTTGCAAATTGCACTGGTAAGAGCGATGGGACGGTAGTGAGAGGAATCACGTCCCGTAGTACCTGGTTTTCGAAAAGGGAGAACAATAGCAGACTTCCACAGCTGGGGAAGAACTCCTTGTGACCATATGAGATTAAAGAGTCGTAAGAGGACAGTAAGAGCAGACTGATGTAAGTGCTGTAGCATACGAATATGTATGCCGTCTGGCCCAGCTGCCGATGATCGGCAAGCAGAGAGTGTTGCCTCCAGTTCTTGAAGGGTAAAAGGCACATTATAGGATTCTTCTCTAAGAGAAGAAAAATCTAAGGGCTTTAACTCGCTGGCAGACTTAGAAGAAAGGAACGAGGGCATAGATGTAGCCCCTGAGAAATGCGGACGAGATGATTACCAATTTCAGTGGCAACGGCAAGAGGGTGTGCTATATCAACACCAGCAACCTGAAGAACAGGAGCCGGGTCGGGGGAGAATTTACCACTCAATTTCCGCACTTTCTTCCAGACTGCACTCATCGAGGAAGCCGAAGTGACAGTAGAAACGTAATCTCGCCAGCAAGTGCGTTTAGCATCACGTATGACACGGCGAGCAATAGCTCTTTTCTGCTTGAAATCAAGGAGTCTCTCTGTGGTTCTGTTATACCGATACCTGCCCCATGCAGCGCGTTTCAAACGCACTGCCCGAGCACAAGTAGGAGACCACCAAGGCACGCACTTCTGAGGATGTTTGCCCGAGGTTTGGGGAATAGAATGTGAAGCCGCTGTGAAGATGGAGGACGAAAAGAGATGTAAAACCTCATCAATGGAGGACGAGGTAGGAACCTCATGAAAGACAGTAAGATGTGCGTAAAGGTCCCATTTCGCTCGGTCAAATTGCCAGCGTGGGCAATGAGGAGGTGGAGAAAAAGAGGGACTTTAGGATAATTGGGAAATGATCGCTGTCATGTAAGTCCGGGAGGACAGACCAGGTGAAGTCAAGGACAGTTGATGAAGAGCAGATGGAAAGATCGATGCAGGAGAAAGAATGAGTTCGGGGATCATAATGGGTAGGAGTACCCGTATTTAAAACATGGAGGGGAAGAGAAGCAAGAAATGCCTCCAACTGAATGCCACGAGAGTCACAGTGCGACCCTCCCCAGAGAAAGTGGTGCGTTAAAATCGCCAAGTAATAGAAGGGGTGGCGGTAAGGAAGAAACCAGAAAATCAACATCTGGGATAGACAATGCCCGTGAAGGGGAGAGATATAAAGAACAGAGTGTATACCACTTATTCAAGTGGATACGGGCTGCTGTGTAATGTAAGGAAGAAGGGACATAGAGCTGACGGTATGGAACACCAGTGCGTATAAGGAGAGCACTTTCGTTATAGGTTCCATCGGAAAAAGGATCCGATGAATATAACAAATTATAGCCTGAAAAGGGCCTGATAACAGTGGATTGTAATTTGGGCTCTTGCAAACAGACCCCAATAGGGGAAAACTGGGAGAGCAACACCTGAAGCTCACCCCTGTTACCCCTGAGGCCTCGGATATTCCACTGCAAATAAGCCATGATTTATGGAGAAAAAGATAGAAGTGGTAGTGAGAGGAAGCTATGGACTAGGGTTAGAAAAGTCCACGTGTGGAGGCAGCGGAAGACCTGTAATCAGAGAGGGAGGAGGACGTTGTGAAGGAAGAGGGGGTTGAGACGAAGAAGAGAGATTAGGAACCTCAGATGGAGTAGTGTCCATCATCGGCCCAGTCTCTGAAATATATTCTGCAATAGCTTCCAGTGTTTCGGAAGTCAAAGATGCAGAATGGGAGACTACATTAGAAATGGAAGAAACTATCGGGGAGTCTATAGACTGTACTAAAGTAGAGGACGAGGAGGTAGAAGAGGGAACTGTCGTAGGGACTTGGGAGGGGACAGGGGATGAAGGTAGTGTAAGAGGAGGAGGATGAACCTCCACACACGTTACAGAACTAGTCGGAGGCGAAGAACCTGGCAATAGGGATTTTTTGCCGGGCTTATAAGAGGGGGGGCGCTGAGGTTTAGGTGTAGGACGAGGACGTGTAGACTCAGAACTGTGCGAGTGAGTAGAGGAAGGAGTGTGGATAGTATGGGAAGCCGAGGTAGGGACCTCGGAGCCAAGAACATCAAAAGGATTCGAGACAGGGGTGACGGAGGATGAGGCGACCACAGAGGAAGCCGTGGAAGTTGGGACCCCAGAAGCGGGGCGACGTTTAGCAATGCGAGAATAAGAAATACGGGGAAGTTTCCCTTGAAGGCGAAGATGAGAGACAGCCATAGCATAGGAGAAGCCTTCCGCCTCTTTGAGACAACGGATTTCCCGCTCATTCAGGTAAACCTGACAACGGCGAGAATATGAAGGATGTGCCTCATGACAATTAAGGCAATAGGGAGGTAGAGTACAAGAAGAACTGGCATGGTCGTCAGCACCACAGACTGGGCATTCGGCCATGGACCTGCAATATTTTGCTGGATGACCAAAACGCCAGCAGTTTCTACACTGCTGCGGTGTAGGGTCACCTTCGAACTTGTAAACGTTGACCTGCAATGTAGACCGAAGGTGGCAGTTCTCGGCAGTCAAACGTTAAACGAGCTATATTGCAAGGATAACGTCTTCGCTTATTGGCTGGGAGGACAAAAGTGTCAACTTTAAGGATAGGGAGTTCCTGGAGCTCAGCTGCTCGAAATGTCATCACCACATGTCTGGAAATTCCGTTGGACAATGGTGTGGGGCAAAATGACAGAACCACAACAAGAATTAAGGGAATGGTGCTTGTCAATAGTAACAGGTGTAGTGTCAATGGTCGTAAGAAGAGAAAGATCGCGAGCTTGGCCAGCATTCTGGACCGTGATGATGCGAGTGCCGCTCTTGAGAGCGTGAAATGAGATGTCTTTACCAACATGGCGTAGCAGAGCTTTACCAATACTATGGTCTGAAAGATAGGTATTAGGAGAAGTCGGTCGCAGAGTAAAAAACTTCGTCCATTGAGTAGTTTGAAACAGAGAGTTTAAGGGGAGTGCGTGACAAGCTGGTCGTTTCTGCTGATGAGCGAGAAGGAGTGTCGAATCGTCATGTGTGGGTCTTGGTCGTTTTTGTGTGGGACCGGGTGGTCCGATGGGAGACGGCGAGCGATTCGAAAATTGCCGCACCGTCGAGGGAGAAGCCGGAATCAAGGTCAGAGAAGAGCGAAGGTCAGACGTATCGAAAGGGCTAATCGGGACCCTGGTACCTGAAGCAGGTGACGAACCAGCACCAGCAAGAGGTACAGGGGCATGAGAGGTGTCCAAAGAGTCATCCGTTAACGAGGCAGGGTCAGTACTGGGTGCGGTATCAGGAAGGGCCCGGGGTAGGGGTTCATGGATTGGGTCAGCCATGAGTTAGTTACTTCTTTCTTTTTATTTTTAAGAAAAAAAGAAAGAAGCAAAGAAAATAAAAATAAAAAAAGAATAAAAAAGGGGGAACGTGGAGGAATAGGTCCTAGGAGGAATGAAAGGGAGCGCAAATCCCCTCCGTGCCCAAGAGGACCTCAACACCGCAAGTAGTGCAGATGCTGCATGGAACCCGTGCTATACCCTACCCTTCATGCCAGTAAACCAGCAATCCGGGATAGCACCTCACATCCACCGAGCCATCTCGGCGGAAAGAGAGGGCGGTCGGGTATCCGCCACAAAGCATACCGCCTTCGGCCACCACCCCGGAATCCGAAAGGTGGCCTCTAGAGATACACCCGTCGCCCGAAAGATACCCAAAGCCACCCCCGGGTGACCGGAGAGGATCGGACATCCCCAGGCGATCCAGATTCCACGGCAAACTACACCACCGCCAAGGACCTCAACGGAATGGGATGGACTACGATACCCTTCCCCTACCTAGGAACTAGAATGCCTGAGGAGAGAAGCTCCCAGGGTAAAACTGGGAAGGAAATAAGGGAGGGATGAGGAGGAGGAGGAGGAAAGGGAAAAGGGAGGATGGGGAAGATGGGAAAAAGGGAGGGGGATTGGGGGTATTAGGTTCGGTCTGAGGAAGAAGACCAAAGGTCCAACTCTCAGACCGATAGCCTCTTACCTCGTCAAGGAGCCCCCTTAAAGAGGCCACCTTCGTAAGAGTCTCTTGTGAGGTAATCTATCGAAGGCCTTACTGAAATCCAAGTAAACTATATCATATTCTTTATCACTGTCTACTGCTTCAAATGTTTTATTGAAAAACGTCAGTAAATTTGTCAGGCAGGAACGACCTCTCGTGAACCCATGCTGAGATTCATTAATCAAATTATGTTCTTCAAGGTGACTTCTGATAATATCAGCTATAATTTATTCTAATAATTTGCCTACTATAGATGTGAGGCTTATTGGTCGGTAATTTGATGGAATTGACTTATCCCCTGATTTGAATATAGGAACTACATTAGCTATCTTCCACATCTCTGGCACAACACCAGTTAGGATGGACGTATTAAACACATTCGTTAATGGCTGACTAAGTTCCATCTTGCATTCTTTTAGTACCCTGGAAAACAACTCCGTCGGGTCCCGGGACTTATTTTGCTTCAGTTTATCTATCTGTTTGATAACCATGTCCCTCGTGACAGTAATATTAGTTAACTTGAATTCTTCAGGAACTGAATAATTGTTAATTTCTGGAAGCTCATTTACGTCTTCTTGTGTAAAGACTGACAAAAAATAGTCATTAAATAGAGAACACATTTCCAGTTCGTTATCCGTCAGCTGTCCATTCCCAATTTTCAGAGGTCCTACCTTTTCCCTCACCTTCGTCCTATACACTTGAAAGAACCCTTTTGGATTAGTCTTGATTCATTAGCAACCTTAATATCATAGTCACGTTTAGCCTTTCTAATCCCCTTTTTACTTCTCTTTTCAACTGAACATGTTGGTCAATATGGTTAACATCTCCTCTTTTGATGCGCCTATAAATTCCTCTTTCTCCCTAATAGATGTTTTAGCCTCCTGTTAATCCATTTGGGATCGTTATTATTTGACCTAAATTCTCTCTGGGGAATAAATATACTCTGTGCACGTTGTACATTATTAAGAAAAAATCATAAACGCAGATCCCATCGTAATCATTAGCTAGATTACCCCAGTCGAGATTAGACAGGTGTTCTCTAAGTCCAATATAGTCGGCAGAACGAAAATCAGGAACTTTTACCGTATTATCCATTTTCTCGTACTCCCAGGTAATATTAAAAGTAATGATTTGTGATCACTTGCGCCAAGCTCTTCAGTGATCTCCAGATTATTTACAAAAGTTTCTTTATTTGACAAGACTAGGTCGAGCAAATTATTACCTCTGGTCGGTCCGTCACACACTGCTTCAGAAAACAGTCCTGAACTACTTCCATAAAGTCACTGGACTCCAGATTACCGGTCAAAGAAGTCCAGTCAATTTGACTAAAGTTAAAATCCCTACTATCACTACGTTATTGTGTCTAGAAGCCCTAACAATTTCGTCCCAAAGAGGTCTCCTCTATCGTGATCCAAGCCTGGAGGTCGGTATATTACACCTACAATCAGTTTTTCTTGACCTTCTAGAAACTCTACCCAAACAGATTCTGTTAATGATCCATCTATTTTTATGCCTGTTTTTATGCAGCAATTTATATTTTCTCGTACATATAATGCAACTCCACCCCCTTTCCCATTATATCTATCTACATGGAACAACTTAAACCCCTGAATATGACACTCAGCAATCATATCCCGACTCTTTATATTATACCATGTTTCAGTTATTGCAATGACATCAAAGTTCCCAGCACATGCTACCAAACGTAATTCGTTAATTTTATTTCTGGTGCTTCGACAGTTAGTGTAAAATACATTGAGATGTATCTTCTTGTGAACCTTTTTCATATTCAGCTTTTGTTTTACACAATTTCTGTTACTATTATTACCCAGTGTTACTCAATTACTGTTATTGTTAAGATTTATGATATCAAAGCCTGAATCAATATTTTTGACACTCATTATTCACAATTCCTAAACCCATACCTCAAACTAATCCTAGTTTAAAGCCCTAACAACATCCTCAACTGAGCTAGAGAGAAATTATACACCTGCCCTGGATAAGTGAACCCCATCCCTGACATACATGTCATTTCGGCCATAGAAGTGGTCCCAGTTGTCAATGAATGGGACTGCATTATCCTTACAGTGTTTGTCCAGCCAGCAATTTATGCCAATCGCTCTGGACAGCCATTCATTTCCAACACCCTTTCTTGGCAAAATGCCACATAAAACAGGGCGCCCTCCCTTCTTCCTAATTATGTCTATTGCTGTCCTGTACCTTCTAACTAATTCCTCACTTCTACGCTTGCCTACATCATTGCCTCCAGCACTGAGGCAGATAATAGGATTGATCCCATTACGTTCATGATGTTGTCAAGCCGGCTAACAATATCCTCCATCTCAGCCCCAGGAAAGCAAACCCTCTGTCTCCTACTCCTATCCTTCAAGCAGAATGCCCTATCCATATACCTAACCTGGCTATCCCCAACAACAACAACAATGTTTTTACCTTCTTGGTGTCGTCTCGTCTGACGTTCCCAGTAGTCGACTCACATTCATTGGGTAGCACGGAGAAGGCGTTCGATGTTTCCACAGCAGTCTCTTTCGTCTTCATCGTTTCTAACTCTCCATTCGTTTTCTTGATCTTCAACTTCGTTCCATGAAGTCCGGCCACTGCCCAGGTTCCCTTCTTGACCTGAGGACTCACAACAGGAGGATTACTACGAATCCTCTTGTTTTCCTCCTCAATCGCCGAATCTCAAGCTTCGCTACCCTCAATTCCTCCTTAGCGCTGGTAAAGTTGCTCAATGGATGGCATCTGGTTCACTTCACAGAGCAAAGTGGTTCAGTCTACAGAGAACCCTGTAGACTGTATCTCTCCCGCCTGCGTTCTAGGGAGTACAGGTTTAGGAACTTCAAGCGTTCCCGTAATTGAGGTGGTTTATTGCAGTTATGCATGCCGTGAGGTTCTCTGCACATTTTCTAGGTCAGCAATTTCACCCGCCTTGAAAGGTGCAGTTAGTGTGCAGCAATATTCCAGCCTAGATAGAACAAGTGATCTGAAAAGTGTCAACATGGGCTTGGTATCCCTGGTTTTGAAGGTTCTCATTATCCATCCTGTCATTTTTCTAGCAGATGCAATTGCTACAGTGTTATGGGCCTTGAAGGTGAGATCCTCTGACATGATCACTCCCAGGTCTTTGACATTAGTTTTTCGTTCTATTGTGTGGTTGGAATTTGTTTTGTACTCCGATGAGATTTTAATTTCTTTACGTTTTCCATATTTGAGTAATTGAAATTTTCCCATAATTGAACTTCATATTGTTTTCTGCAGCCCATTTAAAGATTTGGTTTATGTCTGCTTGGAGTCATGAAGTGTCTTCAACAGTGGACACTGTCATACAGATTCAGGTATCATCTGCAAAGGAAGACACGGCACTGTGGCTTATATCCCTGCCTATGTCCGATATGAGGATGAGGAACAGGATGGGAGCGAGTGCTGTGCCTTGTGGAACAGAGCTTTTCACTGTAGCTGCCTTAGACTTTACTCTGTTGACTATTACTCTTTGTGTTCTACTTGTTAGGAAATTATAGATCCATCTACCCACTTTTCCTTTTATTCCTTTATCACGCATTTTGTGTGCTATTACACCATGGTCACACTTGTCAAAGGCTTTTGCAAAGTCTGTGTATATAACATCTGCATTTTGTTTGTCTTCTAGAGCATTCAGAACCTTGTCGTAGTGGTCCAGTAGTTGGGACAGACAGGAGCGATCTGCTCTAAACCCATGCTTCCCTGGGTTGTGTAATTGATGGGTATCTAGATGAGTGGCGATCTTGCTTCTTAGAACCCTTTCAAAGATTTTTATGATATGGGACGTTAGCGCTATTGGTCTGTAGTTCTTTGTTATTGCTTTACTGCCCCTTTGTGGAGTGGGGCTATGTCTGTTGTTTTAGTAACTGCGGACGACCCCAGTGTCCATGCTCTCTCCATAGGATGTTAAAAGCACGTGATAGGGGCTTGCAGTTATTGATGAACACGGAGTTCCATGAGTCTGGGCCTGGAACGGAGTGCATGGGCATGTCATTTATTGCCTTTTCGAAGTCATTTGGCATCAAGGTAATGTCAGATAGGCATGCGTCTGCCAGTTCTGTGGCACTCTCATAAAAAAATAATTTAGGTCTTCGACTTTCAGTCTAGTCGGTCGCTAAAAAATGAGTCATACTATTTCCTTGCTGTCATCTGTTTAGGACCCATCCCGTTCAAGTAGGGG
>WNWK01016421.1:7500-40000 GCA_009830355.1 Cherax destructor | reverse complement strand
TAACGGCTTGACAAACTTCCTGGAGAGCGAAACGTTGCCACAGTAAAATGTTGCATTAGTTGCACTTGTGTTCTTTTACTTAACATATTGTGGGTAATTCTACCAACATTATTACATAAAGCCACTGGAGGGCGAAACGTCTGCAAATAAAGATACCCATGTGTCTAATTCTTCTTCTCGTGTAGTCGATAGGCTTCAAACCCCAGTAACCAATCATCCAAGTTTAAATTTGCCTGGACGTCACAAATGTATTTCTCTCGGTGTTTATATACCGAGAATTTAATTTAATTTCTATTTTAGGGATTAAAGTATTGTTATCTGATGGTGGAAAGGTGACGTGCAGTCTTGATGACCCTAGTGTAACAGATAGGCTTCAAACTCCATTAACCTAGAGAGAGCAATTTGCATCAGAGTCAATGGTCTTCTTGACAAGAGGCTCATCAACAGAGATACTGGTGGTAGTCAAAACAATTTTGTGCATTATACCAGTAAGCTCTCTTTTACAGATATCACTGCTGCTCTCCTACCACTATAACTACTATTACTGCTACTATTACTACCATCATCACCACTACGACTACTACTACTATTACTGCCACCATCACCACTACGACTACTACTACTACTATTACTGCCACCATCACCACCACAACTACTACTACTACTCCGTCCTCCTGTTCTACCACTCTCTTCCCTTGCCTTCTTTTGTATATATTTCAGCCTTCTTCCCTTCTAGCTTCAGCATGACTTGTCAGTCGACCGTGTCTGCCCAAAACGTCGTCATACGTTTCAGTCTTCTAAGTGAAGGTTTATGTGTGTAAATCTATTCCATACAGAGTTTGCATCCAAAATTGAACAGCACGTACACGTACACGTACTCGTACACGTACACGTACTCGTACACGTACACGTACTCGTACTCGTAAGGCTTTTTCACGTGCTGATCAGATCTGGATTTTTTTTTCTGTTGTATTTACAAAAAAAAAAATCTTGCTTCACAGAGAAGCTTCAAAGGGAGTTTACAGATTTTCTTAATATTCACAAATTACAATAGTGTTACCTAGTGGTCCTTGACTTAACACTTCATTGTGGTCCCTGACTTAACACTTCATTGTGGTCCCTGACTTAACACTTCATTGTGGTCCCTGACTTAACACTTCATTGTGGTCCCTGACTTAACACTTCATTGTGGTCCCTGACTTAACACTTCATTGTGGTCCCTGACTTAACACTTCCTTGTGGTCCCTGACTTAACACTTCCTTGTGGTCCCTGACTTAACACTTCCTTGTGGTCCCTGACTTAACACTTCCTTGTGGTCCCTGACTTAACACTTCATTGTGGTCCCTGACTTAACACTTCCTTGTGGTCCCTGACTTAACACTTCCTTGTGGTCCCTGACTGTACTTCCTTGTTGATCCCTGAATTAATTAATTCATTTAGGGTTACAAATTGTGACCCCTGATGTGAACACTCTCTTGTGGCCCTATTAAAAAACTTCAACTCTTACCTGAGAGACATTTCATCGTTGGTCTCTTGACATGACTTAACAGTCTGTGTGGTACTGAAACATTTTCATTATGTCCTACTTACATTCATTGTGTCCCTGACTTAACACTTCACTTTGGTCCCTGACTTAACACTTCCTATTGTGGTCCCTACCACTAGACTACTACACTTCATTGTGGTCCCTGACTTAACACTTACTAACACTCCGTGTCCTGACTTACCACTTCCTTGCCTGACTTAACATTCATTGTTCCCTGCTTAACATTTCATTGTGGTCCCTGCTTAACACTTCATTGTAGTCTTGACTTAACGACTTCATTGTGGCTGACTTAACATTCATGGTCTGCATAAATTGAACCACTACACTTCCTTGTGGTCCGTACTTAACACTTCCTTTGGTCCCTGACTAACTTCATTGTGGTCTGATTATTCATTGTGGTCTGACTAACATTTCCCTTGTGTCCTGACTTAACACTTCATTTGGATCCTGACTTAACACTTCTTAGTGGTCCCTGACTTAACACTTCATTGTGGTCCCTGACTTAAACTTCATTGTGGTCCTGACTAACACTTCATTGTGGTCCTGACTTAACACTTCATTGTGGTCCCTGACTTAACACTTCATTGTGGTCCCTGACTTAACACTCTTGTGGTCCCTGACTTAACACTTCATTGTGGTCCCTGACTTAACACTTCTTGTGGTCCCTGACTTAACACTTGCCTATGTGGTCCCTGACTTAACACTTCCTTGTGGTCCCTGACTTAACACTTCATTGTGGTCCCTGACTTAACACTTCATTGTGGTCCCTGACATAACACTTCTTGTGGTCCCTGACTTAACACTTCTTGTGGTCCCTGACTTAAACTTCCTTGTGGTCCCTGACTTAACACTTCATTGTGGTCCTGACTTAACACTTCATTGTGGTCCCTGACTTAACACTTCATTGTGGTCCCTGACTTAACACTTCATTGTGGTCCCTGACTTAACACTTCATTGTGGTCCCTGACTAACACTTCATTGTGGTCCCTGACTTAACACTTCATTGTGGTCCCTGACATAACACTTCTTTGTGGTCCCTGACTTAACTCTTGTGGTCCCTGACTACTTCTTGTGGTCCCTGACTTACCACTATCTTCTGGTCTCTACCTTCATTGTGGTCCCTGACTAACACTTCTTGTGGTCCCTGACTTAACACTTCTTGTGGTCCCTGACTTAACACTTCATTGTGGTCCCTGACTTAACACTTCTTGTGGTCCCTGACTTAACACTTCTTGTGGTCCCTGACTTAACACTTCATTGTGGTCCCTGTAACACTTTTGTGGCCTGACTTAATACTTCATTGTGGTCCCTGCACTTATGCCCACAACCTTTTGGTCCCTGACTTAACACTTCCTTGTGGTCCCTGACTAACACTTCCTTGTGGTCCCTGACTTAACACTTCATTGTGGTCCTGACTTAACACTTCATTGTGGTCCTGACTTAACACTTCATTGTGGTCCCTGACTTAACACTTCATTGTGGTCCCTGACTTAAACTTCATTGTGGTCCCTGACTTAACACTTCATTGTGGTCCCTGACTTAAACTTCATTGTGGTCCCTGACTATAACTTCCTTGTGGTCCCTGACTTAACACTTCATTGTGGTCCCTGACTCTATTTCATTGTGCCTGACTTAACACTCTTTGTGGTCCCTGACTTAACACTTCCTTGTGGTCCCTGACTTAACACTTCATTGTGGTCCCTGACTTAACACTTCATTGTGGTCCCTGACTTAACACTTCATTGTGGTCCCTGACTAACACTTCATTGTGGTCCCTGCTTACCTTATTGTGGTCCCTGTACTTATTCCACTTACTTGTGGTCCCTGACTTAACACTTCCTTGTGGTCCCTGACTTAACACTTCCTTGTGGTCCCTGACTTAACACTTCATTGTGGTCCCTGACTTAACACTTCATTGTGGTCCCTGACTTAACACTTCATTGTGGTCCCTGACTTAACACTTCCTTGTGGTCCGTGACTTAACACTTCTTGTGGTCCCTGACTTAACACTTGCTAACTTTTGGTCCCTGACTTAACACTTCATTGTGGTCCCTGACTTAAACTCTTGTGGTCCCTGACTTAACACTTCATTGTGGTTCACCTTGAGTCCCTATTAAACTTCCTGTTCCTTGATGGTCCTGACTCAACTTCACTTGTGGTCCCTGACTTAACACTGCATTGTGGTCCCTGACTTAACACTTCCTTGTGGTCCCTGACTTAACACTTCATTGTGGTCCCTGACTTAACACTTCATTGTGGTCCCTGACTTAACACTTTATTGTGGTCCCTGACTTAACACTTCATTGTGGTCCCTGACTTAACACTTCATTGTGGTCCCTGACTTAACACTTCATTGTGGTCCCTGACTTAACACTTCATTGTGGTCCCTGACTTAACGCTTCATTGTGGTCCCTGACTTAACACTTCATTGTGGTCCCTGACTTAACACTTCATTGTGGTCCCTGACTTAACACTTCCTTGTGGTCCCTGACTTAACACTTCCTTGTGGTCCCTGACTTAACACTTCCTTGTGGTCCCTGACTTAACACTTCATTGTGGTCCCTGACTTAACACTTCATTGTGATCCCTGACTTAAAACTTCCTTGTGGTCCCTGACTGAACACTTCCTTGTGGTCCCTGACATAACACTTCATTGTGGTTCCTGACTTAACACTTCATTGTGATCCCTGACTTAAAACCTCCTTGTGGTCCCTGACTGAACACTTCCTTGTGGTCCCTGACTTAAAACTTCCTTGTGGTCCCTGACTTAACACTTCCTTGTGGTCCCTGACTTAAAACTTCCTTGTGGTCCCTGACTTAACACTTCCTTGTGGTCCCTGACTTAACACTTCCTTGTGGTCCCTGACTTAACACTTTCTTGTGGTCCCTGACTTACCACTTCCTTGTGGTCCCTGACTTAACACTTTCTTGTGGTCCCTGACTTAACACTTCCTTGTGGTCCCTGACTCAGTGAGTGGAGTAGCATTTCAAAATACAATACAACACTCGCTAATACAACATTCCCTAGTAGTCGCTGACTTAGTGGGTAGCGTATCAGTGTATAATACAGCACTTACTCATTCTCCTGCATTGTTAAATCTATTTTGTAAGTCTATTTCTTTTCCTATTTGATCCTATCTATTTAGCGTACAACAGTGTTGTTCACTCGCTGCTCTGGTCCATGTAAATAATGTGTGGGTGAGTGTGCTGTTGAGCAAGGCTGTCGGAGCGGTACCGCACCACAGTACGGTACCGCACCACAGTACGGTACCGCACCACAGTACGGTACCGCACCGTACAGTACGGTACTCTTATGAGTTAAGTATCTTCATTATTGTTATCTTATTTAACATTACATCGCTCGCATCTCCATTAACAGCTAAAATGAAAATATCCGACCTTGAATTATTATCTATTATCATCATCATCATTTTTGTCCTCCAATTGGTCTTGTAAATTATATTGTGTGTATATATATATATATATATATATATATATATATATATATATATATATATAATATTTTAGCAGTGTTTGTATAAATTATGATAGGCAAGGGTTTAATGGTTCATCCTCCCTTTTGGGTGTATTACTTAAGCTCCACTTCTCTTCCCCTTCCTTCCCCCATTTCCCGTGTGTGTCACGTGACCCCAGTTGCCTCCAGCCATGGTTTGTTTGGTTGAGTCAGTTAGGTTTCACCCTCCGACTAGCACACATCTAGTAAGCATTATACTCTCCTCTAGTTGAGAACTCTCCAATAGCTTGTGAGACTGTATATTCACTTAAGTGTTCTTTGAGTGATTACTGGGATAAACTTTACCATTTACGTCTCTCTGTGTAGATATATAAGACTCCTATTCCTGAAATAATAGGATATAATATATTCCTGCATTTGTATAACTGATAATTACCTGCAGGTGATATACAATCTCCTACCATTTATTGAGAGTGATGAGAATTGTATAATTGTATACCTATTGGATAAAGGATCATGTGATAGAAAGTGCATTATTATGAAAATCCATGGATATATACTAAACTATATATTATCTTTTACTTAAACAAAGTGGATTTGTTTCATTAAAAAATAAGGTTTTTATCAAATCTTTAAATCAGAATTGTTACGTCTGTCTTGGGCTGATATCCGGGAAGGGAAGCCCAAAGTAAATACAGTGGTACCTCTTTATACGTCCGCTTTGGAATAAGTCCAACTTGGTATATGTCCTGTTTGGACGCGAAAATTTTTGCTTGGTATACGACCTTTGTCTGGAATACGACTCTCGTGCTAGAACTTGTATGGGTCAAAATGACACGATTCCTCTCATTCAACTCATGGATCTACAGGTCATTAGTAATTTCAAGAAACTCTACACTAAAGCACTATTCCAGAGGTGCTTTGACGTGACCTCTGACACAGAGTTAACCCTGAGAAAGTTTTGGAAAGATCACTTGACTATCAACCATTGCATAACTCTCATTGACAAAGTCTGGCAGGAAGTTTCATACATAACAATGAACTCTGTTTGGAGGAATTTGTGGCCAGAAGCAGTCTCTCTGGGCAGGTCCATGGGTCTGGATGTGAGTGATGGTGATGTAGAAGAGTTAGTGGAGGGGCACAGGGAAGAGCTGACCACTGAGGAGCTGCAGGAACTTGAGAAGGAGGAGCACAAGACTAAGATGGATGCACTCTCTTCAGGCTCGGAAGAGGAGATAGAGGAAGCCCCTACTTCATTAATCAAGGAAATCTTTGCCAAATGGATGGACGTCAAAAACTTTGCAGAGAAGTACCACCCCAACAAAGACCAAACAAGCCGTAATAGCATTGTATGGAATGACCAGACAATGTCACATTTCCGAAACATCCTGAGGAGAAGGCAGAAGCAAAGTTCTTTGGACAGATTTTTAGTAAATGTCAAACCTGTTGAGCTTCAACCAGGTCCAAATAGGGAAAAGAGACAGAAAAGAGAAGGGGACTCTCCTTCCAAACAATAACATTTCCTCCTCCTCCCTTCTCAGCACTATCCTAGTAGGCACTCAACTCTTTTCAGCAAAGTAAAGTGAGGTTAAATTTGAATTTATTTCATCTAATTCTTTTGTATTTATGTATTTTAATATTAATCAGTGTTTAAATTACATATTTTAGTGTTAAGCAGTGTTTTATACAACCCCATCAATGTATAATATGCCAATAACAATAGGATTTTTTTTCATGTGAACGGATTAATCGTTTTCCCTATATTTCTTATGGGAAAATTCGTTTGGTATAAATCCTGTTTGGTATACGTCCTGTTTGGTATACGTCCAAGGTCCTGGAACGGATTAAGGACGTATACCGAGGTACCACTATAGTAAGACGCAACAGTGATACGAAGTTACGAAAAAAACAAAATAAAAATACTGTACCGACTAGATTTCAGTACTTGGTTTAATTTCTAAGCGCCTGGTGATAGAGGGTGAGACATGTACTGTAACACCACGTATAAACCTGGTGAAATCCGGTGGTATTACCATTACCAAACGTTGGAATGGAGAAGAAATGAATGACTGGAAGGAAATAAGCCTCGTACATTATTCCAAAGTCTAATATAAACACTCTGCCCAGGGAAAGCAGGGCCCAGGGAGAGAGGGGTCCAGGAAAAGCGGGTCCAGGGAGAGAGGACAGTGTAAACAATCCCTCAGTTAGTTCTCATAGTCGCAGCTGAGATGTGGCATTTGTTCTGGATTTAGTCATATATATGTAAGACTTATTTTAAGTTTACTTTTCAATGTTATTAAGTAAGTTAATCACCTAGAAGCATTAACTTACTCAGCTTACAGAGGTATAAAATATTTTTATTTAATCTTCATGTATTGTTGCATTGTCATAGAAAATTTAATCATTTAGTGAAATGTAGAATTATTTTAATAAAAATCTGGTGCCACAAAACTCTGATCTGACAGAATTGTTCATACAATTTATTCAATTTGTAGCGGATGTGTGGTCAGTAGATATAGTCACCCAGTGTGGTCAGTGGATATAGTCACCTAGTGTGGTCAGTAGATATAGTCACCTAGTGTGGTCAGTAGATATAGTCACCTAGTGTGGTCAGTAGATATAGTCACCTAGTGTGGTCAGTAGATATATAGTCACCTAGTGTGGTCAGTAGATATAGTCACCTAGTGTGGTCAGTAGATATAGTCACCTAGTGTGGTCAGTAGATATATAGTCACCTAGTGTGGTCAGTAGATATAGTCACCTAGTGTGGTCAGTAGATATAGTCACCTAGTGTGGTCAGTAGATATAGTCACCTAGTGTGGTCAGTAGATATAGTCACCTAGTGTGGTCAGTAGATATAGTCACCTAGTGTGGTCAGTAGATATAGTCACCTAGTGTGGTCAGTAGATATAGTCACCTAGTGTGGTCAGTAGATATAGTCACCTAGTGTGGTCAGTAGATATAGTCACCTAGTGTGGTCAGTAGATATAGTCACCTAGTGTGGTCAGTAGATATAGTCACCTAGTGTGGTCAGTAGATATAGTCACCTAGTGTGGTCAGTAGATATAGTCACCCAGTGTGGTCAGTAGATATAGTCACCCAGTTGGTCAGTACATATAGTCACCCAGTGTGGTCAATAGATATAGTCAATCATCCTCTATCATCGTCTAGATGATAGACGAGTATCAACAAAACTTTCCTTCCCTTCCTTCTCAGGTATGGCGTCTCATACCAGACATGATGCGACGGCCTGAATTTGAAGACCAAAATTTCTTCACAGCGTTAAATGTAACTTTGTGATTATTCATGTGCACCGAAGTCTGGTCCAGATGCATATTGTGAGCCACTGACTGACCATCTCAAACAATAATAACAGAGATATAGCAAAAAGTTTCAGTTACTGAGAAAAACTCATCACCGGCACAAGAATGAGCGGATATCTTCGGCAAAGGTTCTTCGGTTTCGTTATGTCAAATTTGATATCAGTAAATAACGTATTCAACATCTTGCAGACGAGGCTACTACATTGAATGGTTTACCTCTACCTATGCTTGAAAAATCTGTCATCTCTAAGTTAATAAGACTTGTTTTCTCTAAGCTAGGAATTACTATGAACTGCAAAACTTCCAGTTCACCAACTTTTCAAACTGCTAACAAGAAAATATCTAAATTGAAGCCTCAGTTCCATTTTGTAAGACTGACTTATGAATGCGTCCTACACGACACTTCAGCACGATAAATATTCCAGCTCTGATAGAATCTCACTTGGAAGTTAGTCCACCTGCTGTGAGAGAAATGACAAGAGTCACAGTTACTAATATACCTAATATTCTTCTTCACTGCTTCTATAAATTTGAGAATAAGGAGTCGAATATATATATATATATATATATATATATATATATATATATATATATATATATATATACTTTGAATACGGATAATGACTCAAGAAATCATAATAACATGATTGCAAACAAATCAGGGAACGGGTGGAATTTGAACTCAGAGGCCAGTGTGCTGACCTGTGAGTTTTAGTACTTGCTGGACGTGGGTTGAAGCCTTGCCCGTTCCCTGATTAGTACGGATAATGGTTCAAACATTGTGAAAGTTTTTGAAATACTGCGACAGTATGCATAAGTGATGACATGATGCTGAAGATGACGATGGAAGCGAAACTGACATCATGAGGGAGAAGATGTCAGCAGGTGAAGACTCTGCTCTCACTACCATGGAGATGGAAGACTAAGTCAGCAGGTGAAGACTCTGCTCTCACTACCATGGAGATGGAAGATTAAGTCAGCAGGTGAAGACTCTGCTCTCACTGCCATGGACATGGAAGATTAAGTCAGCAGGTGAAGACTCTGCTCTCACTACCATGGACATGGAAGATTAAGTCAGCAGGTGAAGACTCTGCTCTCACTACCATGGAGATGGAAGATTAAGTCAGCAGGTGAAGACTCTGCTCTCACTACCATGGAGATGGAAGACTAAGTCATGAATATCATAATGGTATACAATACCGAAAAGTTAATAAATAAGACACATATGCAACAGTTAAGTACATCTGTGTTCCAACAACTAAAGATCCTCAGCTGCTGCACATGTGTCTCACACTAAGTCATCCCACAACAGCATCTGATGTTGCTTGTAACGGACGTGTTGCTTAACGGACGTGTTGCTTAACGGACGTGTTGCTTAACGGACGTGTTGCTTAACGGACGTGTTGCTTAACGGACGTGTTGCTTAACGGACGTGTTGCTATCCTGACCTAGCAACGCGGTGTACTTGATAGGCATGTGAGGCATATTATATTAATTTTATTTTCCTACTGAATGTTATAAATACTTCTGGTTAGCTGTCATGCTCTGTATTATAATGATAAATTAATGAATAAATTTTCTGTTTATCTTCTAATTGTTTGTTGTTCTCTTTCAGACGCCTCGTACTTGTGTGAATAAGGCAGACAACTTGCCACTACATCAGGAGAGACTGGCCACCACTACATCAGGAGAGACTGGCCACCACTACATCAGGAGAGACTGGCCACCACTACATCAGGAGATACTGGCCACCACTACATCAGGAGAGACTGGCCACCACTACATCAGGAGACTGGCCACCACTACATCAGGAGAGACTGGCCACCACTACATCAGGAGAGACTGGCCACCACTACATCAGGAGAGACTGGCCACCACTACAT
Source organism: Cherax destructor (assembly GCA_009830355.1). Lineage (NCBI taxonomy): Eukaryota > Metazoa > Arthropoda > Malacostraca > Decapoda > Parastacidae > Cherax > Cherax destructor. The sequence continues at coordinate 29,772 of WNWK01016421.1, read as the reverse complement.
CAGGAGAGACTGGCCACCACTACATCAGGAGAGACTGGCCACCACTACATCAGGAGAGACTGGCCACCTCGTCAATCATTGGAGTCTGGGATGAACAATGTTCAACATCCACCTCTCATTGAACAAAACAAAATTTTGCTACCACCACTACACATAAAACTGGGACTAAGCTATGGACAAATCCGGTCAGGGATTGAAGTATTTTACATCAAAATTCCACTCACTGAGCGACGCTAAGATAAGAGATGGAGTCTTCAATGGTCCTCAGATTCGAGAGCTTCTTAAAGATGGTGACCTTGAATCAGACCTGCATGGGGAGGAGAAAGCTGCTTGGGAAGCATTCAAGTTAGTGGCGAAGGAATTTCTCGGAAACAGAAGGGAAGGCAACTATGAAGAATTGGTAGAAAACCTCATCAAGGTTTACAAGAACATGGAATGTAACATGTCACTTAAAATCCACTTTTTGGACTTACATTTAGACTTTTTTCCAGCGAACTGTGAGGCAGTTAGTGAGGAACATGAAGGGTTTCACCAAAATATTTCAACCATACAAAAATGGTACCAGGGCAAATGGGGCACAAGAATACTTGCAGACTATTGCTGGACATTGGCAAGGAATAATTCTTCAGCCCACTATAAGCGTCAAGCAAAAAGTCAGAGAGTAGGTACGGATTAGAGTTTAAAACATACTGACAAATATTGTACGTTATAATAAAGTAATCAAATATTACATGTCTCGTATCTTTAAACCTATAGCTAATAAGCATTTTTCAAGGTGATATTTGGATTCAGGACATGAAAATACATAAGAATAAACTAATCTAAGAAGCATACAACATTTCAAAAATTGTTGACCAGTGTAATCTTACATTACATTACCTTACATTACTTTATCTTATATTACATTATCTTACATGATCTTACATTATCTTACATGAGCTTACATTATCTTACATTATATTATCTTGCAATACATTATCTTATATCACATTATCTTACATTACATTATCTTACATTACATTATCTTACATTACATTATCTTACATTACATTATCTTACATTACATTATCTTACATTACATTATCTTACATTACATTATCTTGCATTACATTATCTTACATTACATTATCTTACATTACATTATCTTACATTACATTATCTTACATTACATTATCTTACATTACATTATCTTACATTACATTAGCTTACATTACATTATCTTACATTACATTATCTTACATTACATTATCTTACATTACATTATCTTACATTACATTATCTTGCATTACATTATCTTACATTACATTATCTTACATTACATTATCTTACATTACATTATCTTACATTACATTATCTTACATTACATTAGCTTACATTACATTATCTTACATTACATTATCGTACATTACATTATCTTACATTACATTATCTTACATTACATTATCTTACATTACATTATCTTACATTACATTATCTTGCAATACATTATCTTACATTACATTATCTTACATTACATTATCTTATATTGCATTATCTTACATTACATTATCTTACATTACATTATCTTACATTACATTATCTTACATTACATTATCTTACATTACATTATCTTACATTACATTATCTTACATTACATTATCTTACATTACATTATCTTACATTACATTATCTTACATTACATTATCTTACATTACATTATCTTACATTACATTATCTTACATTACATTATCTTACATTACATTATCTTATATTGCATTATCGTACATTACATTATCTTGCATTACATTATCTTACATTACATTATCTTACATTACATTATCTTACATTACATTATCTTACATTACATTACCTTACATTACATTATCTTACATTACATTATCTTACATTACATTATCTTACATTACATTATCTTACAATACCTTATCTTACATTACATTATCTTACATTACTTTAGCTTACATTATCTTATATTACGTTATCTTATATTACGTTATCTTACATTACATTATCTTATATTACGTTATCTTACATTACATTATCTTACATTATCTTATATTACGTTATCTTACATTACATTATCTTATATTACGTTATCTTACATTACTTTATCTTACATTATCTTATATTACGTTATGTTATATTACGTTATCTTACATTACATTATCTTACATCATCTTATATTACGTTATCTTACATTACATTATCTTATATTACATTATCTTACATTACTTTATCTTACATGATCTTATCTTACACTACAATATCTTACATTACATTATCTTACAATATCTTACATTAGAGAGGCTGCAGAACCAGCAGTTTTAGCTTAATTAGCTGACTTAAAAAGATCATTTAACTTACAGAGTTTCTCTGAATCTCAGAGGAATATTTTAAGTGCTCTCCTTATAATTCCTTCCTTTCTTCTTCTTCTTCTTCTTCTTCTTCTTCTTCTTCTTCTTCTTCTTCTTCTTCTTCTTCTTCTTCTTCTTCTTCTTCTTCTTCTTCTTCTTCTTCTCCTTCTTTTTCTTCTTGTTCTTCTACTTCTTCTTCAGTATACGTGGAGTTTGATTTTTTTTTACACAGGGTTTGACAAGGTTAGGTTAAGGATTCCTAACTTTATTGATAAGCTATTTACAAGTTAAGGATTCCTAACTTTATTGACAAGCTAAGAACTGTTACCTACATCAGCTCATTTGAAAGCATTTTTATTGTTATGAAACATACAAGTAGGGAACAGGATGAAGTTGGAGCCATCTGTGGGCCAGCATTTTCATTTGATCAACTGACTTTATCTCGTTGACATCATAATGCTGTACGAATGTGTTCCAGACTCGAGTCATCCTGGGGATAAATGATCTCAGATGAAGTGATGTTCTGGAGAAGGGTACAGCCAGATGAAGTTGCTGCTTCTGCCCGTCTTGTGGTATAGAAGCTGCTTCTTGCTGTCCTCGAAGTGGAGTCAAGTGTGTACTTTGACAATGTTGGCCTTGTACATAACAGTAAGGCCACCCACATCCCTCCTGTGTTGAAGGCTTCTGCTGAAATGAGAGTTTACCCAGGATGGGTCAGGTGAAGATGAGACGTCTTGCTTTGTTCTCTACTCGTCAAGCAGTCTCACTCCTCCTCTTTAACAGGGTTTGACAAGGTTGTTAAGGATGCCTAACTATTGACAAGGTAAGGATTCTCTCTCTCTCTCTTCTCTCTTCTCTTGTCATCATCTCCTCTCTCTCTCTCTCTCTCTCTCTCTCTCTCTCTCTCTCTCTCTCTCTCTCTCTCTCTCTCTCTCTCTCTCTCTCTCTCTCTCTCTCTCTCTCTCTCTCTCTCTCTCTCTCTCTCTCTCTCTCTCTCTCTCTCTCTCTCTCTCTCTCTCTTCTCTCTCTCTCTCTCTACGTCATGTCAACAAACACTCAAGAAATGCGGGACTCGGAGTGTAAACGCCCAGTGTTGCCACATTGCCTGCCACTCAATTATTTATTTACTGCTCCACACCCCATTTTTCTTTACATTTTTCCTCCCCGCCTATTACTTTACTACATTTATTTTTAATAGAATGCTCGTTATTTCTGATCTTCATTGAAGTTTCGTCAAATATATCACGATTTATTAACTGGGGAAAAAAGTGCTGTCTGGCATAAACGCCAACCGCCACTGTTGTCATCTTGGGGCGTCAAGCATTTTTAATTTTATTCATTCCAGAGCAAATTTTTATTTACGACCCGTGAATAATTTTAAACTTTTTTAATGGTTTCATATTGTGAAATTACCTTGAATTTGACCAAAGGGGGAGAGGGATTCTAGCAAAATCAAGCAATGTGATTTTATTTCCATTGCCTTGATTGGGAGTCGGTTTTTCATTTTCTATTTTGTATGGCTGGGCAGTGGGGGGAAGGGGGAGGATGGGCTAAGTTTGAATAATGTATAACGCCACCGGAATTCGTTAGCCATTAACGTTTTGTACGCAAGGTGAAGGTAAACCGTGAAGTGGTTTATTGCTGGCTTTTTTTTTTACTCTCTTTGTCTCTCTCTCTCTTACTTTACCCAAACTCTACTTACTTGCTCTATCTAGAATCTACTTATTTGCTTTTCCGGGACTCAACATGCTCTACCTGGACTCTACCTATCTATATATATATATCTTTATCTATCACTGTATCTATCTATCTATCCCTATCTTAAGTATACCTGCAATTTTCTTAGAAGTCTCTCTCTCTCTCTCTCTCTCTCTCTCTCTCTCTCTCTCCTCTCTCTCTCTCTCTCTCTCTCTCTCTCTCTCTCTCTCAGGTCTCACCAAAATTCTTTACATAAACGACCAAGCCTTGAACTATGCGCTTGCAAAGTTCCGTCAAGCAAAGTGACTTGAAAAATGTCCATTAGAGAGCCTCCACGTCAGCATCCTCCAGCCTTATTACCCTCCTTGTTATCGCCAACCCTCGCAGATTTCATACAAATTTGAAAAATCCTCGACATATATTATTAATTTTCAGTGTTTTGCGTGGCCAGCCTGAGAGAGACTTGCTGAAGAATAATTGGTGGGGCGATGTTAGAGCTATTTCACTCTAGTAGAGTTGGTGGTGGTTGTATTTTGTGATGGTGGTAGTGGCTGTTTTTCTTTTGTGATGGTGGTAGTGGCTGTTTTTCTTTTGTGATGGTGGTAGTGGCTGTTTTTCTTTTGTGATGGTGGTAGTGGCTGTTTTTCTTTTGTGATGGTGGTAGTGGCTGTTTTTTCTTTTGTGATGGTGGTAGTGGCTGTTTTTCTTTTGTGATGGTGGTAGTGGCTGTTTTTCTTTTGTGATGGTGGTAGTGGCTGTTTTTCTTTTGTGATGGTGGTAGTGGCTGTTTTTCTTTTGTGATTATGGTAGTAGCTGTTGTCTTTTGTGATGATGGTGGTGGCTGTTGTCTTTTGTGATGATGGTGGTGGCTGTTGTCTTTTGTGATGATGGTGGTGGCTGTTGTCTTTTGTGATGATGGTGGTGGCTGTTGTCTTTTGTGATGATGGTGGTGGCTGTTGTCTTTTGTGATGATGGTGGTGGCTGTTGTCTTTTGTGATGATGGTGGTGGCTGTTGTCTTTTGTGATGATGGTGGTGGCTGTTGTCTTTTGTGATGATGGTGGTGGCTGTTGTCTTTTGTGATAGTGGAAGTGGCTGCTGTCTTTTGTGATGATGGTGGTGGCTGCTGTCTTTTGCGATTATAGTAATGGCTGTTGTTTTTTGTAATGGTAGTAGTGGCTGTTGTTTTTTTGCGACTGTGGTAGTGGATGTTTTTATGTGATGGTGGTAGTGCCTGCTGTCTTAGTGTCTGACGGGTGTCAGCTGCAATTATTTGTTTTCACCTTAAGGTGACAGCTAACTGCCAGCTGACAACTAATTATTGACAGGCAGGGAGAGATATAGATGGGTAATTGAGAAATGATTAATGAGAGTAGATACTCTAAAGCCACTTTACCGTGCAGACTTGCAGTCTGGTGGCAACAACCTGCAACAGTCTCCCTCAAGGGACTTGTTGCAAGTCTGGGAAAATTCAGGAACGAATTGTTTTTCCTGTTTAGCTCAGTTCCCAGCGGGAGGAGATGGGCTGAAGATGCTGCAGGTGTCACAGCATCTTCTTTTTCTCTTTTTTCTTCTTCTTTTGCTTCTACTACTTCTTTTTCTTCTTTTTCTTCTCTTTTTTCTTCTACTACTTCTTTTTCTTTAACTACTTCTTCTTTTTCTTCTTCCACTTCTTCTTCTTCTTCTCTTCTTCTTCTTCTTCTTCTTCTTCTTCTTCTTCTTCTTCTTCTTCTTCTTCTTCTTCTTCTTCTTCTTCTTCTTCTTCTTAATCTTCTTCTTTTTCTGTAGAACATCTCTGAATCCATCTCTGAAACTCATCTTTCATTGCAGAGATCATCTCTAGACCATTTTTAGCAGGACCATCTCTAGCGGACCATCCTCGCAGACCATCCTCGCGAACTCATCCTTCAGCTGAGACATCCCTCAGCGGCATCTCTAGCAGAGACCATCCTCAGAGAGACCATCTCTAGCAGAGACATCTCTAGCAGAGACCATCCTCAGCAGAGACCATCTCTCAGCAGAGACTCTCCCTCAGCAGAGACCATACCTCAGCAGAGACCATCCCTCACCAGAGACCATCTCTCATCAAAGACCATCTCTCAGTAGAGACCATCTTTTAGCAGAGATCATCTCTCAGCAGAGACCATCCCTCAGCAGAGACCATACCTCAGCAGATACCATCCCTCAGCAGAGACCATCTCTCATCAGAGAGACCATCTTCACGTCATTCAGCGAGACCATTCTAAATCTCTCAGCAGAGACCATCCTCAGCAGAGACCATCTCTCAGCAGAGACCATCTCTCAGCAGAGACCATCTCAGCAGACATCTCTCAGCAGACACTCAGCAGAGCCATCTCTCAGCAGAGACCATCTCTCAGCAGAGACCATCTCTCAGCAGAGACCATCTCTCAGCAGAGACCATCTCTCAGCAGAGAACATCTCTCAGCAGAGACCATCCTCAGCAGAGACCATCTCTCAGCAGAGACCATCTCTCAGCAGAGACCATCTCTCAGCAAGATCTCCAGAGAGACCATCTCTCAGCAGAGAACATCTCTCAGCAGAGACCATCTCTCAGCAGAGACCATCTCTCAGCAGAGACCATCCCTCAGCAGAGACCATCTCTCAGCAGAGACCATCTCTCAGCAGAGACCATCTCTCAGCAGAGAACATCTCTCAGCAGAGACCATCTCTCAGCAGAGACCATCTCTCAGCAGAGACCATCCTCAGCAGAGACCATCTCTCAGCAGAGAACATCTCTCAGCAGGACCATCCCACAGAGATTCTAGCAGAGACCATCTCCAGAGAGACCATTTCAGCAGAGACAGCGAGATCTTCAGCAGAGACATCTCTCAGCAGAGACCATCCTCAGCGAGACATCTTCAGCAGACCATCCAGCAGAACTTCAGAGACCATCCCTCAGCAGAGACCATCTCTCAGCAGAGACCATCTCTCAGCAGAGACCATCCCTCAGCAGAGACCATCTCTCAGCAGAGACCATCTCTCAGCAGAGACCATCACTCAGCAGAGACCATCTCTCAGCAGAGACCATCCCTCAGCAGAGACCATCTCTCAGCACACGCACTCGAAGACACTCCAGCTGAGAGACATCTCTAGCAGAGACCATCACAACTCTAGAGAGACCATCTCTCAGAGAGACCATCTCTCAGCAGAGACTCCTCAGCAGAGACATTCAGCGAGACCATCTCTCAGCAGAGACCACTCTCAGCAGAGACATCTCAAGAGACATCCTCAGCAGAGACCATCTCAGCAGAGACCATCTCTCAGCTGAACCACCTAGCAGGACTTACAGAGGACATTCCAGCAGAGACATCTCAGCGGACCATCTCCAAGGACTTCTAGCGACCAGCGAGCTTCAAGCTACCCACAGTGAGAGCTTCAAGCTGAGCACCTAGCAAGCACCAGCTCAGCAGGAACTCAGCGAGACAGCTAGGAGCTTCAAGCTGACCAGCACAAGCTGAAGGAAGCTTCAAGCTGACCAGCACAAGCGAAGGAAGCTTCAAGCTGACCAGCACAAGCTGAAGGAAGCTTCAAGCTGACCAGCACAAGCTGAAGGAAGCTTCAAGCTGACCAGCACAAGCTGAAGGAAGCTTCAAGCTGACCAGCACAAGCTGAAGGAAGCTTCAAGCTGACCAGCACAAGCTGAAGGAAGCTTCAAGCTGACCAGCACAAGCTGAAGGAAGCTTCAAGCTGACCAGCACAAGCTGAAGGAAGCTTCAAGCTGACCAGCACAAGCTGAAGGAAGCTTCAAGCTGACCAGCACAAGCTGAAGGAAGCTTCAAGCTGACCAGCACAAGCTGAAGGAAGCTTCAAGCTGACCAGCACAAGCTGAAGGAAGCTTCAAGCTGACCAGCACAAGCTGAAGGAAGCTTCAAGCTGACCAGCACAAGCTGAAGGAAGCTTCAAGCTGACCAGCACAAGCTGAAGGAAGCTTCAAGCTGACCAGCACAACTGAAGGAAGCTTCGTGAACACAAGCTGAAGAAGCTTCAAGCTGACCAGCACAAGCTGAAGGAAGCTTCAAGCTGACCAGCACAAGCTGAAGGAAGCTTCAAGCTGACCAGCACAAGCGGGGTAGGAAGGAAAAGCTTCAAGCTGACCAGCACAAGCTGAAGGAAGCTTCAAGCTGACCAACACAAGCTGAAGGAAGCTTCAAGCTGACCAGCACAAGCTGAAGGAAGCTACAAACTGACCAGCAGAAGCTGAAGGAAGCTTCAAGCTGACCAGTACAAGCTGAAGGAAGCTACAAACTGACCAGAACAAGCTGAAGGAAGCTTCAAGCTGACCAGTACAAGCTGAAGGAAGCTACAAACTGACCAACACAAGCTGAAGGAAGCTACAAACTGACCAGCACAAGCTGAAGGAAGCTACAAACTGACCAACAGAAGCTGAAAGAAGCTTCAAGCTGACCAGTACAAGCTGAAGAAAGCTTCAAGCTGACCAACACAAGCTGAAGGAAGCTTCAAGCTGACCAGTACAAGCTGAAGGAAGCTACAAACTGACCAACACAAGCTGAAGGAAGCTACAAACTGACCAGCACAAGCAGAAGGAAGCTTCAAGCTGACCAGCACAAGCTGAAGGAAGCTTCAAGCTGACCAGCACAAGCTGAAGGAAGCTTCAAGCTGACCAGCACAAGCAGAAGGAAGCTTCAAGCTGACCAGCACAAGCAGAAGGAAGCTTCAAGCTGACCAGCACAAGCTGAAAGAAGCTTCAAGCTGACCAGCACAAGCTGAAGGAAGCTTCAAGCTGACCAGTACAAGCTGAAGGAAGCTTCAAGCTGACCAGTACAAGCTGAAGGAAGCTTCAAGCTGACCAGTACAAGCTGAAGGAAGCTTCAAGCTGACCAACTCAGGCTGAAGATACCTCCCGTCACCTCAACCTACTCTGACCTGACAGTACTCAGTGGAACATTCAGACAACCAGGCTGGACATTCAGACAACCAGGCTGGACATTCAGACAACCAGGCTGGACATTCAGACAACCAGGTTGGACATTCAGACAATCAGGCTGGACATTCAGACAACCAGGCTGGACATTCAGACAACCAGGCTGGACATTCAGACAACCAGGCTGGACATTCAGACAACCAGGCTGGACATTCAGACAATCAGGCTGGACATTCAGACAACCAGGCTGGACATTCAGACAACCAGGCTGGACATTCAGACAACCAGGCTGGACATTCAGACAACCAGGCTGGACATTCAGACAATCAGGCTGGACATTCAGACAACCAGGCTGGACATTCAGACAACCAGGCTGGACATTCAGACAACCAGGCTGGACATTCAGACAACCAGGCTGGACATTCAGACAACCAGGCTGGACATTCAGACAACCAGGCTGGACATTCAGACAACCAGGCTGGACATTCAGACAATCAGGCTGGACATTCAGACAACCAGGCTGGACATTCAGACAACCAGGCTGGACATTCAGACAACCAGGCTGGACATTCAGACAACCAGGCTGGACATTCAGACAATCAGGCTGGACATTCAGACAACCAGGCTGGACATTCAGACAACCAGGCTGGACATTCAGACAACCAAGCTGGACATTCAGACAACCAGGCTGGACATTCTGACAACCAGGCTGGACATTCAGACAACCAGGCTGGACATTCAGACTTCCAGGCTGGACATTCAGACAACCAGGCTGGACATTCAGACAACCAGGGGACGAAAGGACACATGTAAATACACTTACGATATATTTATCGGCTACGTTTCGCTCCTGGGTCCTTGGTCACTCCAAATGATGCCAGAGAATGAGAGAACACATGACGGGGAAAGCCTGGTGAAGATCAGGTGAAGGTGTCAGGTGACCTGATTGTCGTGTCACGTGGCAACAGGGAATCAGTTTGGCGTACTGTCGTATCCCGAAAGACCCTCCAGGTATACTCCAGGTATCAGAATTGGATCCTCTATACATCAAGTCTCCTCTGCGCCATTGTAGAGACTAGTCTCTACAATCAATCAAGACAAAAGCATCTCTGGGGTGGCCTCGGCTGCAAATATTTCTGTGTTTGGGGACTCATGTGAGCAGACTCCTCCCTGTTTCTCCTATGTAGTTCTTGTCGCATCCTCCGCATGGTGTACACTGCCGCTTCACTCTTGTGTGATTGTCACACTCCTACTGTGATGAGTGCAGTCACTCATGTGTATGTACTTGTCTTCAGTCAGCGATTTTGTCGATACCGTTATGCTTTCATAAGCAGGGATGCATAAAGATAACAAGGGGAGTATAAGATAACAAGACAAGCATAGAGATAACAAAAGAAGCATAACGATAACAATGGAAACAAAGATAACAAGGGGATATAAGATAACAAGGGAAGCATAAAGATAACAAGGGAAGTATAAAATAACGAAGGAAGTATAAGATAACTAAGAGAGCATTTAGATAATAATGGAAGCATAAAGATAACAAATCGAGTATGCAAAAACAAGAAAAGCATAAAGATAACAAGGGGAATACAAACAAGGGAAGCATAAAGATAACAAGGGGAGTATAAAGATAACAAGGGGAGTATAAAGATAACAAGGGGAGTATAAAGATAACAAGGGGAGTATAAAGATAACAAGGGGAGTATAAAGATAACAAGGGGAGTATAAAGATGAGGGGAGTATAGAGATAACAATGGAAGTGTAAGATAACAAAGAAAGCAGAAAGAAAATAATGGAAGCATAACGATAACAAGGTAAGCAAAAAGATTACAAGGGATACAAAAAAAATAACAAGGGGACCTCGAACTAGCCAGGTGGACCTGGAACTTGAAAGGTGGACCTGGAACTAGCCATGTGGACTTAGAACTAGCCAGGTGGACCTGGAACTAGCCAGGTGGACCTAGAACTAGCCAGGTGGACCTAGAACTATCCAGATGGGCCTAGAACTAGCCAGGTGGACCTAGAACTAGCCAGGTGGACCTAGAACTAGCCAGGTGGACCTAGAACTAGCCAGGTGGACTTAGAACTAGCCAGGTGGACCTAGAACTAGCCAGGTGGACCTAGAACTAGCCAGGTGGACCTAGAACTAGCCAGGTGGACCTGGAACTATCCAGATGGGCCTAGAACTAGCCAGGTGGACCTAGAACTAGCCAGGTGAACCTAGAACTAGCCAGGTGGACCTAGAACTAGCCAGGTGGACTTAGAACTAGCCAGGTGGACCTAGAACTAGCCAGGTGGACCTAGAACTAGCCAGGTGGACCTAGAACTAGCCAGGTGGACCTGGAACTATCCAGATGGGCCTAGAACTAGCCAGGTGGACCTAGAACTAGCCAGGTGGACCTGGAACTAGCCAGGAGGACCTGGAACTAGCCAGGTGGATCTGGAACTAGCCAGGTGGAGCTGAAACTAGCCAGGTGGATCTGGAACTAGCCAGGTGGACCTGGAACTAGCCAGGTGGATCTAGAACTACCCAGCCAGAAGTATAACAAACCAAACGTACCTGGAACCAATTGTACCTGGAGTCAAACGTTTCTGGAACCAGACGTACCTGCAGTCAGACGTACCTTGAACTAGACATACTTGAAACAAGATGTACCTGGAACCAGCCGTACCTGAAACCAGACGTATCAGGAGCCAGACGTACCTGGAACTAGACGTAATTGGAACCAAACGTACCTGGAAAAAGACGTACCTGAAGCCAGACGTACCTGGAAAAAAGACGTTCCAGCAGCCAGACGTTCCAGCAGCCAGACGTACCTAAAACCAGGCGTACCAGGAGCCAGACGTACCTGGAAGTAACTATGATAATTCTCACATGACGTGAAGACGATGAGGAAATTTCCCTCCAGAGTTACGAGAGAATTTCCCTGAGAATTATAAGTTGGAAAGAAATGTTTCCCTGAATTAATAGATTGGGCAAGCGGGCGGGAAAATTGCATCTGAATGCCACGTTGAACCCAGGAAGAGGATCGTAAAGGGTTCAGAGCATTTTTGTGTGAATTATTTTGTTCCGGAAACTCTCCTTCTGTTGTGGCTCCTGTTTTGAATATATATATATATATATATATATATATATATATATATATATATATATATATATATATATATATATATATAACCACTTGATTTATTGTTTAAAAGATGGGTAGCTTTATTATGGTTGGTTGGCGAGTGAGTGTGTGTGTGAGTGAGTGTGTGAGTGAGTGTGTGAGTGAGTAGGTGTGTAAGTGAATGAGGGAATCCATCAATCTCAAGGTTGATGGAATGAGCACATCAACTCAATTCTGAGGGACTGATTACCTCAAACTCCTCCTCCTTATTGGCGAAACATTTCCACAATAAAACGTCCCAAACACTGTAGAGGTGTCTAATTCTTCAAAGGGTCAATGCCACGGACTGTAGACAACCTGACCTTCTGCGTGAGTCTTGATGTCTTCCTGTGTGACCAGCCTGCCTCTGCACAGCCTACAACAGAAGAGTGAAAACTTTCATCACTGTCTCACATAGCGAAGGATTCCTTGCCAGAATTTTTTACTGGCCCCTTCGCTTCCCCTCTTCTAAGCTCCTCGTGTTACCCCTTTCCCCCAGGGGGGTTAAAACGCCCCTAGATCGAGAACCACTATACTAGGGTGGTCGTCACTGTAAAATGTCACGCTGATAACCTCCATCACAACCATCATGGCAACCACAATCACCACCATCATGGCAACCACAATCACCACCATCATGGCAACCACAATCACCACCATCATGGCAACCACAATCACCATCCCTCATGATTCTAGTCTGACGAAGCTCAACCATCACTCGCACGGGCGTTAGAAAGCATTACCATGAGAATCCGCAAAATCATAGAAGATGGTGGAAATGCAAAAGACACTTTCTGTCTCCCTGATCGCAATTTGCATACGTGTCTCTGAATTTAAAAGAGAAAAGGGGAGAGATAGAGATAGAGAAGAGAGGGAGAGAGAGAAAGACAGAGAGCGAGAGAGTGACTACGCTGAAGTGGTCCATTCTGCCAGCAGACTGGTGTTCAGAAATGCTTGTGTGGAGGTCTGGTGGTGTTTCAGCCGCGTATATATGGTCCCAGTGGTCCCAGTGGTCAAAGTGGTCCCAGTGGTCCCAGTGGTCCCAGTGGTCCCAGTGGTCCCAGTAGTCCCAGTGGTCCCAGTGGTCCCAGTGGTCCCAGTGGTCCCAGTGGTCCCAGGGGACTGTGTACACCCCTGTCGTAGTTTTCTGCTCATGTCAACCATGTTCCCTGACCAGCTCAAAGATTATGCTCAAGCGAACTATAAGATCTCAATCTCTAACGTCTCCAAATTTTCCTCTTCCTTCTCCTCCTCTTCCTCCTCCTCCTCCTCCTCCTCCTCTTCCTCCTCTTCCTCCTCCTCCTCCTCCTCTTCCTCCTCTTCCTTCTCCTCCACCTCCTCCTCCTCTTCCTCCTCTTCCTCCTCCTCCTCCTCCTCTTCCTCCTCTTCCTTCTCCTCCACCTCCTCCTCCTCTTCCTCCTCTTCTTCCTCCTCCTCCTCCTCCTCCTCCTCCTCCTCCTCCTCCTCCTCCTCAGGCGACCTTGCAAATGGATCGGTTAGTGGATCCTCCACTTGGTTCACTGGGAGGTATGTTACAAGTATGTTACAAGTATGTTACAAGTATGTTACAAGTATGTAACTTGTATAGTTGTATGTCGAGACGCCATACGTAGCATGCCCGAGCTGTGCGGTTAGTATTTCTAACGGCTGCACCACGGCTGTTCACGTGATTTCCAACCTCTGCCCATGTGATCTGGCATTAGCCAATCAGAGGCCTGCCTTTTGAATGCCTCAGTGCCGGGCGGCCGAGTAGATCAGTATCATCTGGAGTAGGCATACGAGACGGACACAGGCATAGGCTCTCAGCTCCCATATATCCAACGCCTCATTAAACGCTACCAAAAACCAAGCTCATCGTCTGTTAATATTACCAAATCTATGAAAAGAACCCACAAACACATTACAAGATGTTACAAGTTGTTACAAGATGTTACAAGTATGTTACAAGTATGTTACAAGTATGTTACAAGTATGTTACAAGTATGTTACAAGATGTTACAAGTATGTTACAAGTATGTTACAAGTATGTTACAAGTTGTTACAAGTATGTTACAAGACAGTATGTTACAAGTATGTTACAAGTATGTTACAAGTATGTTACAAGTATGTTACAAGTATGTTACAAGTATGTTACAAGTATGTTACAAGTATGTTACAAGAATGTTACAAGTATGTTACAAGTATGTTACAAGTATGTTACAAGTATGTTACAAGTATGTTACAAGTATGTTACAAGTATGTTACAAGTATGTTACAAGTATGTTACAAGTATGTTACAAGTATGTTACAAGTATGTTACAAGTATGTTACAAGTATGTTACAAGAGTTACAAGTATGTTACAAGTATGTTACAAGTATGTTACAAGTATGTTACAAGTATGTTACAAGTATGTTACAAGATACAAGAATGTTACAAGTATGTTACAAGTAATGTTACAAGTATGTTACAAGTATGTTACAAGTATGTTACAAGTATGTTACAAGTATGTTACAAGTATGTTACAAGTATGTTACAAGTATGTTACAAGTATGTTACAAGTATGTTACAAGTATGTTACAAGTATGTTACAAGTATGTTACAAGTATGTTACAAGTATGTTACAAGTATGTTACAAGTATGTTCAAGTATGTTACAAGTATGTTACAAGAATGTTACAAGTATGTTACAAGTATGTTACAAGAATGTTACAAGTATGTTACAAGTATGTTACAAGTATGTTACAAGTATGTTACAAGTATGTTACAAGTATGTTACAAGTAATGTTACAAGATGTTACAAGTATGTTACAAGTATGTTACAAGTATGTTACAAGTATGTTACAAGTATGTTACAAGATGTTACAAGTATGTTACAAGTATGTTAGATGTTACAAGTATGTTACAGATGTTAAATAGTTCAGATGTTACAAGTATGTTACAAGTATGTTACAGTATGTTACAAGTATGTTACAAGTATGTTACAAGTATGTTACAAGTATGTTACAAGTATGTTACAAGTATGTTACTATTTAAGAGCATTTTAACAAACGATTTTGATACTAAGAAATATCGTATTCAGATTTTAATATTAAATATAATATTAATAAAAACAATAATCTATAAACATATAATCTAATAATCTGTGTAAAAACCTATTTACACAAAACCACAGTAAAAGATAAAAGTCACAAGTAAAATCAAGTATTCGGTGTAGTGTCAAGTCGCTGCCATCTTCTAGTGTCACGCAGGACACTACCACACCTTGTCATGATACTCCTTCTCCACCGTGTCCTCAGACACCCTTGTCTCTGTCTTATGGCACGCCTTCTCACGGGGTCCCATGACACCCGTTCTCTGTGTCACATGACACGCCCCGGTGTCACCCGACACGCCTTCTCTTCTGTGTCACACGACACCCTTCTCTCTGTGCACATAAGACACCTTCCCTGTGTCACACGACACCATCTCTGTGTCTCACGACACGCCCCCTGTAACATGAACTCATCTCTAATTAAGCCTTTTCACCGCGTTATGACACATCAAACACACGACTCTTAACTTGTGTCGTGTCATCGTCACAAACTCTGACTACACCACTAAATACCTTGACACTTCGTGTAACATTACCAGTGTCACACAAGACGCCATAACATAAGTGTCACACAAGACACCATAACATAAGTGTCACACAAGACACCTCAGGTACATAATTTCAGGTACAGAGTAGCAGGTACAACAGTCCAGGTACATCGTCGCAGGTACATCGTCGCAGGTACATCGTCGCAGGTACATCGTAGATTCTGGTGACCTTGCCGCTCTCCTTGTTGTAGGCTATCACCAGCACCACACTGCATGAGTCTGCAACTCTCACGCAGGTCTGACTGGCGAACTCCAGTAGTGTATCAGTGAGCTGGTGGACTCTCCAGTGTTGACTAGGGGAGAGTCTCGATGACACTGTCAGTCAAGCCGGCTCGGCAATCAAACATCAGGTCTGATGACGTAACCCCTTGACTGCCGGCCGGTGAGGTAATTACCTAACAACCATTGTTAGATAGGGGGCCGTAACAGTTACAAGTATGTTGCAGATGTTACAAGTATGTTACAAGAATGTTGCAGATGTTACAAGTATGTTACAAGTATGTTACAGATGTTACAAGTATGTTACAAGTATGTTACAAGTATGTTGCAGATGTTACAAGTATGTTACAAGTATGTTACAAGTATGTTACAAGTATGTTGCAGATGTTACAAGTATGTTACAAGAATGTTGCAGATGTTACAAGTATGTTACAGATGTTACAAGTATGTTACAAGTATGTTACAAGTATGTTGCAGATGTTACAAGTATATTACAAGTATGTTACAAGTATGTTGCAGATGTTACAAGTATGTTACAAGAATGTTGCAGATGTTACAAGTATGTTACAAGTATGTTGCAGATGTTACAAGTATGTTGCAGATGTTACAAGTATGTTACAAGAATGTTGCAGATGTTACAAGTATGTTACAAGAATGTTGCAGATGTTACAAGTATGTTACAAGAATGTTGCAGATGCTACAAGTATGTTACAAGAATGTTGCAGATGTTACAAGTATGTTGCAGATGTTACAAGTATGTTACAAGAATGTTGCAGATGTTACAAGTATGTTACAAGAATGTTGCAGATGTTACAAGTATGTTACAAGTATGTTACAAGAATGTTGCAGATGTTACAAGTATGTTACAAGTACCTTACAAGTACAAGTACGCTTAAGAACGTTACAAGTACTTTACAAATATTACAGGTATGTCACATGTGTTACATACAAGTAGGTTCTCTCCAAATATCTTTAACCTGACCTTGAGACATAATGAATAAACATGGAGAAGAAGAAGAAGAAGAAGAAGAAGAAGAAGAAGAAGAAGAAGAAGAAGAAGAAGAAGAAGAAGAAGAAGAAGAAGAAGAAGAAGAAGAAGAAGAAGAAAAAAAGGAGAAGAAGAAGAAGAAAAGAAAAAGAAGAAAAAAGAAGAAGACGAGGAAGAAAAAGATGAAGAAAAAGTGATGATGATGATAATGAGTAGGAAAATGATGACTAAGGAACAAGAAAACTAATATTAATATATATAAAAATAGTGTTACGTATTGGGAGTGGAAGAAAAATGAGTGAGAAGGTAATAATGGAAAGGGACATAGAAAGGGAGATGGAGAGGGTGAGTACAATAGTCAAAGGAATGAAGAAAAAACAACGGCAAGAGTCAACAAGAGAGGGGAGGAGAGGGGAGAGAGAGAGAGAGAGAGAGAGAGAGAGAGAGAGACAGACAGACAGACAGACAGACAGACAGACAGACAGACAGACAGACAGACAGACAGACAGACAGACAGACAGACAGACAGAAAGCAGAGGGAGAGTCAGTGAAAAGAGAAAGGGATGAAGAGGGTGAAAGGGCGGACATGTGAGCCAGTAAGAAAGTGACACACTCACACACACACATACACACACACACACACACACACACACACACAAAGTTTTAAATCGTCACTGCCTGAACAAGTCTACTGATAAATCACAACAAGACAATGATCTGACTATGTGTGTGTGTGTGTGTGTGTGTGTGTATGTGTGTGTGTGTGTCTGTGTGTGTGTGTGTGTGTGTGTGTGTGTCTGTGTTGTGTGTGTGTGTCTGTGTGTTCTCATCTAGTTGTGGTATCAGGGGTCGATTCACAGCTCCTGGCCCCGCCTCTTCACTGTCGCTACTAGGTCACTCTCCCTGCTCCATGATCTTTATCGTACCTCTTCTTAAGACTTTGAATGGATCCTGCCTCCACTGCCTCATTTTCCAGACTATTCCACTTCCTGACAATTCTATGGCTGAAGAGACACTTCATAACATCCCTGAGACTCATCCGAGTCTCCAACTTCCGATAGTGACCCCTTATTGCTGTGTCACAACTCTGGAACATCCTGTCGTTATCATATCCCTCCTATCTCTCCTGTCTTCCAGTGTCGTCAGGTCGATTTCCCTTAACCTCTCCTCGTAGGACAAATCCTTTAGCTCGTAGACTAGTCTTGCTGCAAACCTTTGAACTTTCTCTAATTTCCTTACGTGCTTGGCTAGGTGTGGGTTCCAAACTGGTCCTACATACTCCAGTATGGGCTTAACGTACACAGTGTACAGGGTCCTGAACGATTCCTTACTGACATGTCGGAATGCTATTCTTAGGTTTGCTAGTCACTCATATGCTGTAGCAGTTATTTGGTTGATGTGCTCCTCAGGAGATGTACTCGGTATTATACTCACCCCAAGATCCTTTTCATTTAGTGAGGTTTGTAGTATCTGGCCCCCTAGAATGTACTCCGTCTGCGGTCTTCTTTGACCTTCCCTAATCTTTATGACTTTGCTAGTTTCTGGACCAGGCCTGCAGCCTCTCCAGATACCTTTGTAGTCCTACCTGGTTCTCCTCCGATTGAATTCTGACGTCATGCCGTTCACATACACCAGAAACAGCAACGGTCCTAGGACTGACAACTGTGGCACTCAGCTCGTCACAGGCGCCCACTCTGACACCTCGCCACGTACCATGTCTCGCTGTTGTTTTCCCGACAGGCATTCTCTGATCCATTGTAGTGCCTTCCCTGTTATCCCTGTCTGGTCCTCAAGTTTTTGCACTAAACTCTTGTGTGGAACTGTCAAACGCCTTCTAACAGTCCAAGAAAACGCAGTCTACCCACCCCTCTCTCTCTCTCTCTCTTGTCTTACTACTGTCACCCTGTCATAGAACCCCAGTAAGATTGTGACACAGGATTTCCTGTCCCTGAATCCGTGCTGGTTGTCGTTGATAAGCTCATTCCTTTCTAGGTGTTCCACCACTCTTCTCCTGATAATCTTCTCCATGACTTTGCATACTATGCATGTCAGTGACACTGGTCTGTAGTTTAGTGCTTCGTGTGTGTGTGTGTGTGTGTGTGTACTCACCTAATTGTGGTTGCAGGGGTCGAGACTTAGCTCCTAGCCCCGCCTCTTCACTGACCGCTACTAGGTCCTCACTCTGCCTGCTCCATGAGCTTTATCATACCTCGTCTTAAAGCTATGTATGGTTCCTCCCTCCACTACATCACTTGCTAGACTATTCCACTTCCTGACAAATCTATGACTGAAAAAATACTTCTTAACATCCCTTTGACTCGTCTGAGTCCTCAACTTCCAATTGTGACCCCTTGTTTCTGTGTCCCCTCTCTGGAACATCCTGTCTCTGTCCACCTTATCTATTCCACGCAGTATTTTGTATGTCGTTATCATGTCTCCCCTAACCTTCCTGTCCTCCAGCGTCGTCAGGCCGATTCCCTTTACCTTTCTTCATAGGACATTCCCCTTAGCTCCGGAACTAACCTTCTTGACGTGTTTGACCAGGTGTGGCTTCCAAGCTGGTGCTGCATACTCCAATATGGGCCTGACGTACACAGTGTACAGTGCCTTGAACGATTCCTTACTAAGGTATCGGAACACTATTCTCAGGTTTGCCAGGCGCCCATATGCTGCAGCAGTTATCTGGTTGATGTGTGCTTCCGGAGACGTGCTCGGTGTTATACTCACCCCAAGATCTTTCTCCTTGAGTGAGGTTTGCAGTCTTTGGCCACCTAGTGTGTGTGTGTGTGTGTGTGTGTGTGTGTGTGTGTGTGTGTGTGTGTGTGTGTGTGTGTGTGTCATGATGCTCTGAGTAACTTAAATATCAGTCAAAGAATTCTACACTGCTGGTGATGACCTTGTTGCACTGAGTGGCTGTGATGCAATGTTCTGAGTGGCTGTGATGCAGTGTTCTGATTGGCTGTGATGCAGTGTTCTGAGTAGCTGTGACGAAGTGTTCTGAGTAGCTGTGATACAGTGTTCTGAGTGGCTGTGATGCAGTGTTCTGAGTAGCTGTGACGAAGTGTTCTGAGTAGCTGTGATACAGTGTTCTGAGTGGCTGTGATGCAGTGTTCTGAGTAGCTGTGATGCAGTGTTCTGAGTGGCTGTGATGCAGTGTTCTGATTGGCTGTGATGCAGTGTTCTGAGTAGCTGTGACGAAGTGTTCTGAGTAGCTGTGATACAGTGTTCTGAGTGGCTGTGATGCAGTGTTCTGAGTGGCTGTGATGCAGTGTTCTGAGTAGCTGTGACGAAGTGTTCTGAGTGGCTGTGATGCAGTGTTCTGAGTAGTTGTGACGAAGTGTTCTGAGTGACTGTGATGCAGTGTTCTGAGTAGCTGTGATGCACTGTTCTGAGTGGCTGTCAAGCAGTGTTCTGAGTGGCTGTGATGTAGTGGCTGTCATTCTGAGTGCCTGTCATGCAGTGTTCTGAATAGCTGTGATGCAGTGTTCTGAGTGGCTGTGAAGCAGTGTTTTGAGTGGCTGTGATGCTGCACTTTAAGTGGCTGTGATGCAGTGTTCTGAGTGTCTATGATACAGTGTTCTGAGTGCCTATGATACAGAGTTCTGAGTGCCAAGCTTTATGTCAGCTTCTTCCCAGCTTACAAGCACAAGCTTCATGTCAGCTTCTTCCCAACTTACAAACACAAGCTTCATGTCAGCTTCTTCCCAGCTTACAAGCACAAGCTTCATGTCAGCTTCTTCCCATCTTACAAGCACAAGCTTCATGTCAGCTTCTTCCCAGCTTACAAACACAAGCTTCATGTCAGCTTCTTCCCAGCTTACAAGCACAAGCTTCATGTCAGCTTCTTCCCAGCTTACAAACACAAGCTTCATATCAGCTTCTTCCCAGCTTACAAGCACAAGCTTCATGTCAGCTTCTTCCCAACTTACAAACACAAGCTTCATGTCAGCTTCTTCCCAGCTTACAAGCACAAGCTTCATGTCAGCTTCTTCCCATCTTACAAGCACAAGCTTCATGTCAGCTTCTTCCCAGCTTACAAACACAAGCTTCATGTCAGCTTCTTCCCAGCTTACAAGCACAAGCTTCATGTCAGCTTCTTCCCATCTTACAAACACAAGCTTCATGTCAGCTTCTTCCTATCTTACAAGCACAAGCTTCATGTCAGCTTCTTCCCAGCTTACAAGCACAAGCTTCATGTCAGCTTCTTCCCATCTTACAAGCACAAGCTTCATGTCAGCTTCTTCCCAGCTTACAAACACAAGCTTCATGTCAGCTTCTTCCCAGCTTACAAACACAAGCTTCATGTCAGCTTCTTCCCATCTTACAAGCACAAGCTTCATGTCAGCTTCTTCCCAGCTTACAAGCACAAGCTTCATGTCAGCTTCTTCCCAGCTTACAAACACAAGCTTCATGTCAGCTTCTTCCCAGCTTACAAGCACAAGCTTCATGTCAGCTTCTTCCCAGCTTACAAGCACAAGCTTCATGTCAGCTTCTTCCCAGCTTACAAGCACAAGCTTCATGTCAGCTTCTTCCCATCTTACAAGCACAAGCTTCATGTCAGCTTCTTCCCAACTTACAAACACAAGCTTCATGTCAGCTTCTTCCCAGCTTACAAGCACAAGCTTCATGTCAGCTTCTTCCCAGCTTACAAGCACAAGCTTCATGTCAGCTTCTTCCCAGCTTACAAGCACAAGCTTCATGTCAGCTTCTTCCCATCTTGCAAGCACAAGCTTCATGTCAGCTTCTTCCCAACTTACAAACACAAGCTTCATGTCAGCTTCTTCCCATCTTACAAGCACAAGCTTCATGTCAGCTTCTTCCCAACTTACAAACACAAGCTTCATGTCAGCTTCTTCCCAGCTTACAAGCACAAGCTTCATGTCAGCTTCTTCCCAACTTACAAACACAAGCTTCATGTCAGCTTCTTCCCATCTTACAAGCACAAGCTTCATGTCAGCTTCTTCCCAGCTTACAAGCACAAGCTTCATGTCAGCTTCTTCCCATCTTACAAGCACAAGCTTCATGTCAGCTTCTTCCCAACTTACAAACACAAGCTTCATGTCAGCTTCTTCCCAACTTACAAACACAAGCTTCATGTCAGCTTCTTCCCAACTTACAAACACAAGCTTCATGTCAGCTTCTTCCCAGCTTACAAGCACAAGCTTCATGTCAGCTTCTTCCCAGCTTACAAGCACAAGCTTCATGTCAGCTTCTTCCCATCTTACAAACACAAGCTTCATGTCAGCTTCTTCCCAGCTTACAAGCACAAGCTTCATGTCAGCTTCTTCCCAACTTACAAGCACAAGCTTCATGTCAGCTTCTTCCCAGCTTACAAACACAAGCTC
>WNWK01016421.1:0-2500 GCA_009830355.1 Cherax destructor | reverse complement strand
GATGGTTGGTGGCTACCATCCTGCATGACCAGACGATAGTACCATCCTGGATGGTTGGTGGCTACCATCCTGCATGACCAGACGATAGTACCATCCTGGATGGTTGGTGGCTACCATCCTGCATGACCAGACGATAGTACCATCCTGGATGGTTGGTGGCTACCATCCTGCATGACCAGACGATAGTACCATCCTGGATGGTTGGTGGCTACCATCCTGCATGACCAGACGATAGTACCATCCTGGATGGTTGGTGGCTACCATCCTGCATGACCAGACGATAGTACCATCCTGGATGGTTGGTGGCTACCATCCTGCATGACCAGACGATAGTACCATCCTGGATGGTTGGTGGCTACCATCCTGCGTGACCAGACGATAGTACCATCCTGGATGGTTGGTGGCTACCATCCTGCATGACCAGACGATAGTACCATCCTGGATGGTTGGTGGCTACCATCCTGCATGACCAGACGATAGTACCATCCTGGATGGTTGGTGGCTACCATCCTGCATGACCAGACGATAGTACCATCCTGGATGGTTGGTGGCTACCATCCTGCATGACCAGACGATAGTACCATCCTGGATGGTTGGTGGCTACCATCCTGCATGACCAGACGATAAGTTGTACAAGAATGGTATACAATACCGACAATGTGAAATTAAGACACATGTGCAAAATCTGGATGTTGCACATGTGTCTTAATTTCACATTGTCGGTATTGTATACCATTCTTGTACATCTATCTCTCTCTCTCTCTCTCTCTCTCTCTCTCTCTCTCTCTCTCTCTCTCTCTCTCTCTCTCTCTCTCTCTCTCTCTCTCTCTCTCTCTCTCTCTCCCATATATAATTCTTACAGTTAACCACACGATAATTCACAATAATCTATTATAATAATTGATAATTGCTTCTGGCTGACTTGTCAAAAATTCAGCCTCAGTGATAATTGTGGGACATAATTTTAGTAAGTGGTCGTGTCAGCCACTTAAACGTCAGCCAATCAGCGCCATTGATGCTCTTAATTGCTAATGACAATAATGTGTACAAGGCCAGGAAGGTCACGCTTAATTGGGTGGTCAAGGTAATTAGTCGGTCAACATAGATAGCAAAGGTAATTAATTGTATTGCCAAGTGCGGTGTACTAATTACTGTGGTGGTGCACTAATTATTGTATCTGTGCACTAATTACTGTTGTCGCGCACTAGTTATTGTGGCTGTGCACTAATTACTGTGGTAGTGCACAAATTATTGTGGTCGTGCAATCATTACTTTGATCGTGCACTCATTTATATAGCCATGCACTAATTACAGTGGTTGTGCACTAATTAGTGTGTCCGTGCACTAATTACTAATTATCTTGGTACAGAAAACACCTTGGACAACTTTTTCAAGTGAGAGGAGATGAATCTGAGAGGGATGTGACCTCTCAGTGATTGCACTCTTTCTTGTACTAGTGGACTCCACCTCACTTGGAACTGTAACTCTTCTCCAGGCTGAGGGACTCACCACCTCAAAACTACGTCTTCACACCTCTACTGCTTCTGCAACCTCTACTGTGCTTGACTGAAGAAGCCTACTTTGCAGGCGAGACGTTTCAGAATAAATATATCCAACTGATGCAAATGTGTCTTATCAACATCGTGAGAATATCTGACCCCTCGTGGGAAAATAAGAACCATAGTTGGATTTTTTTAAATACCCCTGATAAACAACCAGAGAGAGAGATATATAAAGAGGAGTTTCAAATACCTCAGGAGGACCTTGTAGCGTTTCGACGCGGCCTACTCTCCCTTCCTCGTGCTGAGTGCACATACTCTACCTTCCTCGTGCTGGGTGCACATACTCTACCTTCCTCGTGCTGGGTGCACCTACGACCATGTATCTTTCTCGGTGAGATTAAACCAGTGGCAAACTTTAGATTGCCTGATCTGGAGGTCTGAGACCTTGCCCTCTCCCTCGGCCACCACCAGAATGACAACACAGTGGTCTGGAGAGACCAATTGGGAAATCCTACGAAAGAATTAAGAGAGGGAAGGAAAATATTCCGTGACTTGAAACTTTGAGTGGCTATGTTTGAGTTTTTGTCTGACTGTCTGTCTGTCTGTCTGTCTGTCTGTCTGTCTGTCTCTCTCTCTCTCTCTCTCTCTCTCTCTCTCTCTCTCTCTCTCTCTCTCTCTCTCTCTCTCTCTCTCTCTCTCTCTCTCTCCTCTCTCTCTCTCCTCTCTCCTCTCTTCTCTCTCTCTCTCTCTCTCTCTCTCTCTCTCTCTCTCTCTCTCTCTCTCTCTCTCTCTCTCTCTCTCTCTCTCTCTCTCTCTCTCCTGACACATCACACGGGCACAGAGTGACACAGTAACTGACACAGTATATCATATAACTTGACACATTTCGACGGCAATTTTCGATCTGAACGCTTGCTCCGAATGACTGTTAAAAATGACAGTTTTGTGGGTGTGTGGTATTGATGTTGTTAGAGTGGTTCAGTGGCTGGTGTGAACCA
>WNWK01016420.1:0-44989 GCA_009830355.1 Cherax destructor | reverse complement strand
TCCAAAATGATCTCATTTACTGAAGTGACTCAATACAAGTTGATCAGCAACACCCATGTGTAACAGTTAGCTATCTGTATTCTGAAACGTTTCACCTACACAGTAAGTGTGGAAAATATTGGTATTTTCCGAAAGTTGTAATTGATAAACTTTCCAATATGAATTGATATCATTGCTGTGTTGCTGTTGGCTTAACATTAACTGAAAAGAACCAACGAATTCACACGCATGCGCAAGAGGCCTCGTGAAGTGGGCAGGGAGCTGGGTAGAGGGAAATAGGCAGACTGTGAACTGGGAGCCTACCGACCCGATCAGGTGATGGGATGGCCTGTCGAATTTGGAGATTCCGCCCACCAAATCGGATTTAATTACCTCCGTTCGTAATGTGGAGGAATATCCAGTGACGAGGGGAATATCAAGTGGGACAATCGGTCCAGGAGGTCCAGTAATAGGACAATAATTGTGAAATAAGGTGGGCCGCCGGCGAGTGACGCGTCATAGGCCTATTTGAACTGGAGTGAAATAACCATACGGCAGAATAAAGTCGTAACCCTGATGCAGGGAAGTTTCGTCTTAGAAGAGACTGAAATATATTCGATGAACTTTGGGAAATGATGAATATAGTGAAACCGAGTTGTAAATAATCAGGGGTTGATTGTATCGGGCGAGGCTACTAGCTTGGGTACGCCATACCCCGACCGCCATATTGGATGTGATTGAAATGAACTAACCTATTGCAAGTTATCTACTCAAAATTCAAGTATCGAGACTGTGAATGTGTATAAACTAGTGGGGCATTAAGCCAGGATACACGTAATATGTAAAGTTATACGTATAAACAGTACAAACGGTCAGATTAGTGCGAGGATCTGATTCGCTACCCCGACCAACCACATGTTAACGAACGCTCGGTCTCATGGGCGTATAAGAGTGCACGGAAATTAACCTTCCTTGACTCGACGAGACAGCAATACCATCGCGATCGAATCAGATCGCAGGAGGACGTCAACAACGGAACGACTCATCTAAAGCTAAGTACTCTGCTGTTTACTTTGTTATTGGCCAATGATATTGTTACGCACAGTAGATGTACTTTAGCTAGGTCAACGATCTACGATACACCGCTATGATGCTGTTAATTAGGTGAGTGTTGGTCATGTTAATTGAACTATGTGTTCTCTACTCCTTCTCCGTGTGATCAGTTGTTCAACAACCAATACAGTCCACTTAAATTTAACCTAACATAACTATAATAAATGATCTTCTCAGATTTATTTATACTGGTCCAGAGTGCAGTGGGCTAACGAGAATATTGAAGGTACCCCCTCGGTGCGGCCAGGAGCGGGTAAAGTTCTCACATACCTTAAAGGGAATGACTGCGGTAAAATTTATACGAGTCGGTCATCTCCCTGGGAGTTTGTTTATTGCTAGTGGCGGTGTCCCAGATAGACTTCTCTCACAATTCCCCACAGCGCCCGTTGGTCCGTCCTGAACCGGATGTGATTAGTGAATTAATCACTATTGAATTAATTAATTAATAAATAAGTGACTGATCATAGGAAGTGAGTATAGAGTACACAGTTAATTAATTGTGTGGTGGACAGCAATTAGTCCAATTAATTGCTAACAGGCGTGGCTACGATTTGTGCAAAAGAGTAAGGTGTGAGAATCACCTTTATAAACAATTTATTTAATTTGTGACGTCAGTGGTTATTAATTCTACAACCATGACTGAACCTGGTGGAGTTCCCATGCCGGGTGGCAAACCATGGATATTAAAGCCAAGAAAGCGTCGTTGCAAGCTCGAAGGGACATGTAACAAAGAACACAATACGTGTTTGAACTTAGTGAACGAGCCGTCGACGAGTCTTATTGACTTAGAAACAAATTTTGAGTTACTAGAACTCAGGTACGCGTCGTACGTGAAGTGGTTCAAAATCTATGAAGTTGAGTTACTGGATGATTGTGCGAGCAGTGAGGAACGAGATACACTGTTACGACAATATAGTGAATTGGAAGAAGTCATGTGTGCCTGTAAAGTTACGGTACTAGGTAGGTTAAGGAGTATGAGTGACGTGGTGGGCCAACCTCCGCGGCAAATAAAGTGTCCCTCCCAGACCCCGGAAGTACTATTGTTGTCGTTCCAGCCGGGAGACAGCTGGGAGGAATTTTGGTCAATTTTCAAGGCAATGGTGCACGATCGGAAGGATCTGAAAGTGTGCCGTTGATTTATTTAAAGGGACAATTGAGGGAGATGCCTCATTCTCATTCAGGCTTTCCCGAATGTAAACAACTCTTATAGAGAAGCTGTTCGTCTGCTAGAGGGTACTTATGGTAACTCGAACAGCATACAGTGGATTTAGTACTGGCAGTGGTTAATTTGAAACGCCAGGGCACAACTACAAAGAGTTGCAACAGTTTCGATCAAACTAGAGAGCACTCTCCAGATTTTGAGTAACAAACACAATTTGGAGAATGCAAGTTGGTTCGTTTGTCCGGTAGTACGAGCTAAATTGAACCATAAGACGATAGAGTGGTTATCTAACAAGTACCACAAGGCTTACTTCGGGTTGCAAGAATTAATTGTTCAGTTGCAAACTAACCAGCCCACTACTTTTAAGAATACTGGTCATAGTGACGTTGAGTCATCAACTAAGTTCCACAAAGGGAAAAATTATCCCAATAGTAATAGTTACAACCCAACCACTAACAGGGGTTATGTTGGCACATATCAAGTGACCGGGACCAGTAATAGTGGTTCGTCACAACAAGACAGAAAGAATAAACACCCCAATAAGGGTAACCCGGGGGGTAAGATGTCGAGCCAGGAGAAGAGAGATTGTCTCTTCTGTAATGAAACCCATCTCTCTAAACTCTGCGTTACCTATAATTCTTGGGATGCGAAAGTGAGGAGATTGGATGAGCTGAACCGGTGTATTCGATGTCTTGGTAATCATAATGTGAGGGATTGCCAGACCAAACTGAATACTTGTCACCAATGCAATAATGGTAGGCACCACATCGTGATGTGTAAGAGCGGGTGTAATCCTAGTAATGGTAAGGATAATCACCCCGACACTACAGTGGCGCACGTAAAGCTTGCAGCTAACGTTCGTAATGGTTTAGCTGAAGTAGCACTACCTGTGTTGGATATGACAGTTAAAGATAAATGGCGTAAATCCAAGACTGTAACAGCATTGTTAGATCGGGGATCACAACGTACTTTCATAAAGCGCAGTTGCCTTAAGGGATGAAAGTACGAAAAGGGGATCCTACCACATTAAAATTGTCGGGTTTTCTCTCAGATAAAGGGCCCAGTCATATGACACGGTTTATATAAACGTCGGTCTGGGCAGAGAGAAGACCCAAGTTAATGGTAGTCGTGGATAGACTACCGGAGAAGGTCTCCACTGTGGGTCTTAATGCCACCAAGCAGAGACTCACAGAATAATGTGAAACTGGCACCATCTGTGGTCAATAATGACTCGGTGGGGCCAATAGGAGTATTAATAGGCAGCGACTATTATGCAGCCTTTGTGAAGGGTATGACGAAGAGGTGCGGAGTCACTTTTTTCAACACGGGTGCAGGCCATGTCATTTATGGCCGGCTTCCTCGCAGTGATGAATGACTGAGGAAGCCATAAATGCAGTCACTGTGTGTCTTACGCACGAAATGCCGCCCCAGAGTACATATTCTTCTATAGAGAATGCCGTTGAACCAGTACAAAGTTATGGGAACTGGACAGTATCGATTAATGTAAATGAAGAAAGTCCAGATGATTCCTTCACTCAGGAATAATACCTGAAGGGTGTTAAATTTGAGTCTGGACAATACTGGGTGCGACTCCATGGAAGCTAAACCATCCGGAACTACCCACTAATTACCGGATGGCGTATGGTCAGTTAAAGGCCCAGCTCCACGAATTGAGTAAGACACCAGAATTGCTGACTGCTTATAATGGGATCATTAATGAACAGTTAAATAATCAGTTCATAGAGGAGGTACCCCTGAGCAAGCCAATATTTATGGCCACTACTTACCTCATCACGGAGTGAAGAAGGATTCCAAAAACCCCTCCTTTGAGGATCGTGTTTAATTGTAGTGCCAGGGGTAATAAAAAGTACCTAGTTTGAATGATTGTTTAATGACAGGTCCGTCGCTGACGGAGAAATTGGGAGATGTGTTATTGAATTTCAGAGTTAATAGTTATGCCTTCACGGCAGACATAAGTAAAGCTTTCCTGAGAGTGGGATTGCAAGAGACGGATCGGGATTACACAAGATTTCTGTGGCCAGAGGATCCTAGCAATCCACTTAGTCCGCTGAAAACTTTCAGATTCAGAAGTGTCTTATTTGGGGCTACTTCTAGTCCGTTCTTACTTCAGGCGACGATAAATGCGCACCTTAAACGTACAGGTGGTCCACTGAGTGAAATAATGAGTAAACAATTCTATGTGGACAATTTCCTGGGGTGACGTCAACTGAAGAGGAGCTAATGAAGATATATGAAGGGGCTAATGACATAATGCAAGGTGCAAATATGCCGCTCAGGGAGGGAACAGTAATTCGTCCAGTTTAAAGGACCGAATAAATAAAGATAATCCCGGCGATGAAGTATCTGGGTGTAGCAATGTATTGGGACTGACTTGGGATACTGAAAGAGACTTGATATCGTTAAAGCCTAATAATTATAGTATGCCCAAGAAATTAACGAAGAGAACCCTACTTGCTGAAATTTCAAAATGTTTCGATCCACTAGGCTTAGTGGCGCTCTTACAATCCGAGGGAAATTATTGGTACAAGAGGCATGGAAGCAGAAGTGTGCTTGGGATGAAACCCTACCTGGGGGAATTCGTTAACAGGTGGGAAGAATTAATTGGTGATTATGAGAAAGTTCCAATGTTAGAGTTCCCGGGTGTGTAGCCCGCTCTGGAGTGGAAAATACACTCCACATTTTGCGATGCTTCTAAATTAGCGTATGGAGCAGTCGCTTATCTTCAATGTGATAAAGATATTTCTCTTGTCATGTCTAAAACTAAAGTGGCTCCAATTAAATTACGTACGTTACCTCAGTTGGAATTAACCGCCATTTATGTGGGTGTCAAATTAGCTGATTATTTACAGAGTAAATTGCCGGAGATAAATATTAGCGACACCATAATTTGGTCTGATAATGAGGTATCCTTGCAGTGGATCCGCAACGGAACCAGCAAGATTATATTCGTGCAAAATAGAGTCGCCGAGATTAACCAGATGCAAGAGAAATATGACAGTTTGGGTCAACATAAGTTAACTTTTAACCATATTCCCGGAGCGGAGAACCCAGCTGATTTCTTGTCTCGTGGGTTGACTTATGTAAAATTTGTGAAGACTTTATCGTGGTTTAAGGGACCCGGTTGGTTGGTGGATAAAATTAACTGGCCTGTTCAAAAGGCGCATATTGCTCCGGTGGAAATTACTGTGAACACGGCTCCAGTCCTCGGTCCCTCCTTAGCCATTGATATAAATAGATACTCATCCTTCCCAAAATTGATTAATGTCACGAAGTTGGTGTTTAACTTCATAAACAAGATGAATATCCCGTATGATTTTCCTCATCCCCTGAAATACTGGGTACAGAGAGTACAAGGAGAAATCTATGGAGAGGAGATTAAATTGCTAAGGGATGGAAAACTTGGGAAGGGTTCAATAATAGAGAAATTGGGGCTATACTTGGAGGATGACGTAATCAAGTGCAGAGGTAGATTGCAAAATGCTGAAGTGGGTGAATATGCTAAACACCCTATCTTGCTGCCCAAGACTCATCATCTGACAACTTTAATTGTATTAAATGCCCATAAAAATGTGATGCATGGTGGAGTACAAGATACCTTAAATTGTATTAGGAAACTTTCTGGATTCCTCAGGGCGACAGAGTGTGAAGAGGGTGATTTAGACATGTGTAGTGTGCCGCCGTGTGGATGCCAGAACCTATATGTACCCAGGACCTCCACCATTGCCCAAGGAACGAGTGCAGTTAATAAAGCCATTTGATGTAACGGTGTAGATTACAGTGGCCCAATCATTTTAACGGGTACTGCAGATGGTGTTCCTTTAAAGGTGTATGTGTGTTTATTCACTTGTACCGCTACAAGGGCAGTACACTTAGAAGTGGCACAGGATTTGTCTGCAGAACAGTTCATACAGCTGTTTCGTAAATTTGCAGCTAGGAGATCCTGTCCGAGACTCATGATTTCAGATAATGCCACTAACTTTGTAGCGGGAGCGCAACATTTGAAGGAATTAAATGAGAGTAATGAAGTACAATCTCTGTTAAATCAGCGAGGGTGTGGCTGGAAGTTTATTGCTCCTAGGGCCCCTTGGCAAGGGGGATTGTATGAAAGACTGATAGGCACAGTGAAGAGGTGTCTGCGTAAAGTACTACACCGGAAACGAATTAACTTGGAGGAATTCCGGGCAGTATTAGTGGAGGCAGAGAATCGGATAAATAATCGTCCTCTCTCGTACATTATTGATACTCCCGACGCAGAAGTACTGACTACTCCTCACTTGATATGTGGGCGGAAGCTAGAAGCTGCACCTATCTATCGAGATAATCCTGCGGAAGTTGATGAGGATTATAATAATGTGACCGTGTTAAGTGATAAATATAAGATGTTGAATAAAGTAATTAATCATTGGTCTACTGTGTGGCGCAAAGAGTATCTTCTTACATTACGTGAACACTTTTATGGTGCGTCAGAAGCGGCTAATCGACAGAATATTCAACCGGGTGACATTGTGTTAATTGATACTGAGCAACCTCGAACATTGTGGCCTCTGGGTAAGATAGTGACATTATACCCAGACGCTCAGGGTGTTGTCAGGAATGTCAAAGTGTTGTGTCGCGGCCAAGAGAGTTTACGCACCATTAATAAGTTAATCCCCTTAGAATTAAAGGGAGTTCTATCAACTGGGAACGAAAATCTAAGGGAAAGTGACACGAGTGATGTTGAAGACGACACGGACCAGGGGATACCAGAAACAGGGAGTGTGATTCGACCTACCCGGAAGACAGCTGTTCAGTCCAGGGAGGGCTGGAAGCGCCTGTTGAAAACTGACTCGATTTGATTCATCTAACAACGAACTCTGCCCGGCCGCAGTGTGGAAAATATTGGTATTTTCCGAAAGTTGTAATTGATAAACTTTCCAATATGAATTGATATCATTGCTGTGTTGCTGTTGGCTTAACATTAACTGAAAAGAACCAACGAATTCACACGCATGCGCAAGAGGCCTCGTGAAGTGGGCAGGGAGCTGGGTAGAGGGGAATAGGCAGACTGTGAACTGGGAGCCTACCGACCCGATCAGGTGATGGGATGGCCTGTCGAATTTGGAGATTCCGCCCACCAAATCGGATTTAATTACCTCCGTTCGTAATGTGGAGGAATATCCAGTGACGAGGGGAATATCAAGTGGGACAATCAGGTCCAGGAGGTCCAGTAATAGGACAATAATTGTGAAATAAGGTGGGCCGCCGGCGAGTGACGCGGTCATAGGCCTATTTGAACTGAGTGAAATAACCATACGGCAGAATAAAGTCGTAACCCTGATGCAGGGGAGTTTCGTCTTAGAAGAGACTGAAATATATTCGATGAACTTTGGGAAATGATGAATATAGTGAAACCGAGTTGTAAATAATCAGGGGTTGATTGTATCGGGCGAGGCTACTAGCTTGGGTACGCCATACCCCGACCGCCATATTGGATGTGATTGAAATGAACTAACCTATCGCAAGTTATCTACTCGAAATTCAAGTATCGAGACTGTGAATGTGTATAAACTAGTGGGGCATTAAGCCAGGATACACGTAATATGTAAAGTTATACGTATAAACAGTACAAACGGTCAGATTAGTGCGAGGATCTGATTTGCTACCCCGACCAACCACATGTTAACGAACGCTCGGTCTCATGGGCGTATAAGAGTGCACGGAAATTAACCTTCCTTGACTCGACGAGACAGCTAATACCATCGCGATCGAATCAGATCGCAGGAGGACGTCAACAACGGAACGACTCCCTCATCTAAAGCTAAGTACTCTGCTGTTTACTTTGTTATTGGCCAATGATATTGTTACGCACAGTAGATGTACTTTAGCTAGGTCAACGATCTACGATACACCGCTATGATGCTGTTAATTAGGTGAGTGTTGGTCATGTTAATTGAACTATGTGTTCTCTACCTCTTCTCCGTGTGATCAGTTGTTCAACAACCAATACAGTCCACTTAAATTTAACCTAACATAACTATAATAAATGATCTTCTCAGATTTATTTATACTGGTCCAGAGTGCAGTGGGCTAACGAGAATATTGAAGGTACCCCCTCGGTGCGGCCAGGAGCGGGTAAAGTTCTCACATACCTTAAAGGGAATGACTGCGGTAAAATTTATACGAGTCGGTCATCTCCCTGGGAGTTTGTTTATTGCTAGTGGCGGTGTCCCAGATAGACTTCTCTCACAATTCCCCACAGTAAGTGAAACGTTTCGGAATAAAGATACCTAACTTTTGCATACGTCTTACTTATTAACTTGTCGGTATTTTATACTATTATCATATTCACAAGTGGCTGTAGGACGCATGCGGCCTCTGGGCCCCTAGTTGAACTATACTGTTATAAGACATCATAATATCTTTATTTCTACAAGTACATGTACAAGGTATACAGACCATAGCTGACATCAGTGACATACTACTATATAGAAAGCCCCTTGTTATGAAGAGCATTTCGGGCAAATTAGGTCAGTTTTGTCCCAGGATGCGACTCACACCAGTCGACTAACACCCAGGTACCTATTTCACTGATGGGTGAACATAGACAACCGGTGTAAAGACACACGCCCAATGTTTTTACCCTCGCTGGGAATCGAACCCAGACCCTCGCCACCAGGCCACGGGGCACCGTAATAATGCATTCATCTTACCCTCAGGCCGTAGCTTGCGTGCGGGAGTAACTTAGCGTGTGGAATGGAAGGGATGAAATGGCTTTCCTCTTAGAGGAGATCTCAAAATCGGATATCCTTCCATCCTGTGTGACTAACACTGGCCATCCTCCCTCCCTTACCCTCTCTCTCCACTGACTATTACTGCTCCATCACTACTGTGTCCAGCAGCTCGATTGGAAGCGCACTTAGCTCACACACTGAGAAACCATACCACGGGTGAGGTTTGAACTCGCGGTTAGAGTCGTAAAACCAACGCGTTAGCCACTGGGCCAGCTGGCAATCGTGTCATTACGAAAATATAAATATAAATCTTTATTTTTGGAAAGCATTTTCTTTTCCACGGAAAGTTAAATGGATATTATTATAGTCATGGGGAAAGCGCTAAGCCCGTAAGAGTTACACACCACCCTGGGGAATGGGATTGCAACAGTCTCATACCTGGAGGGTGTTCCGGGGGTCAACGCCCCTGCGGCCCTGTCCATGACCAGGCGTCGCGGTGGATTAGGGCGTGATCAACCAGGCTGTTACCGTCGGCAGCCGCATGCAATGGAAAGGAATCATAGCTCCAGTTCCTGGTATCAAGAGTCCTTCACCGGCCTCAAGGCACCCCTTGAATAGAGTTCAAGAAATAACAAATCTTCCTTAATTATTGTCCTTGAATAGTGTAGAAGGCAGGAGGAGAGACGTGCGCCACCTGCCCTGCCATCACAACGACTACTGCTGCTGCTGGTTAGTTAATGGAGTTTAAAGGCTATCGCTTGCACTTGGGTCTTTAAGGGGCACAGAAATTCCACTGTTTTCTAATAACATGTTCATTTTTACACTATAATCTACCTTGTCCATAATTACTATCACATTTACTTTGTTTCGTAAGGTGAAGTCTGAGATCTTTCCTTAATTCATGGTGTAACTTAACAAATCTTTGATGACAATTGTTTTGCAGAGATCTGAGACCTCTGCAACACCGGATAAGAGTACTTTAATCTCTACACTACAGATTAAAGTTAACTCTCAGCGTATATACCCTGAGAGACATTTAGCTCTCAGAGTAAGTATATTATGTGCTGCTGTTGTTATTTTTAGGTTAGTTTAGGTCTTAGTCATATGGTGACCCTCAGCTGGAGCTTTTGGTTATCTGACCGAGGCCTTCCGCTGGCTTACCTCTCCATCCCTTTAAAAAATAAGATTATTAACGTGCCGTTGTTGTTATAGTTAACCTCTTTACATCATTTATTTACAATGTTGTCAGCTTCCACTATCTTTCTGATATTTACAAATTTGCTCACATATTCGCTTGATCTCTGGCCGTCACGATAAGAAACAAACATAATTAATAATCAAATATTTTGTAAAACATTTCTGAACTGGAAGAATATTGTATTAAAAACTCAAAAGACAGAGTGACACTTGTCTGGTCTATTAACACTGCTAACTCGTATGTCTTCATGCTAGGGAAGGGTTCTTGATCCTAGAAGATAGAGCTATCATCCCTTATCTTGGATCAGACCTGACTACCTCCCACTCCCAAGGCACTGTATGACCCCCCCCCCCCATGAGTTTAGCGCTTCCCCGTGAAAATAGTCACAATGACTTATAACGTCGTTACAATAGTCTGATGAACCCGCAAGTTCATGGTGGATAACTGTTCATACTGAACTTCTAAGGCGGACTTTGTTCAAAGGATTTTGGGCTGTGAAAGTTTTAATTTTATCAGTTTTATTGAACAAATTAGTTTTCGTGCAATAACCATGAGAACAGAACATTAAGTGTCAAGGGGCTATTGAGAGGTTTGGAGGGATTTGAGTGGGCTTGACCTGTAGGGTTGGGGAATAGGGGAAAGGGATGTGTTTGTTTTTAGGAGATAGGGACGTGTGATTGGAGAAAGGGGGGGAGGGAAGATGGGGGGGTATTATTTTCTTTGGGTGACGGTTGACATTCTATGTTGTGACAAGTGACGTTGGGGTTTTGGGTAGTGGATGAGATGAATGAAGGGGTGGAATGGATGTTGGTGAGGTTGGTAAGGTGGGGGGGAGTCAGGGGTTGTACATGGGTTTGGCTGGTCCTCTGAAGCCGGGGGAGGGAGGGGAGGTGTGTTTGGGTGGTAACTGGTGTGAATGTGTTGGGGGTTGGTTTGTACTTACCAGTAGATGGTAAGGGTAACTGAAACATGTTGTGGTTACTGTGAATTTCGATTTGTAATTTACTTTTGTATATACTCTGTGGCAGGTTGATGGCATTCTGATAGGACATCAGGTATGCACCACACTTGTTGTAGGTCATGAATTTACACATGTATAAGTGTAATTAGTATTAATACAACTTATAAAGTTAAAAGTAATAGATGCTAATTGTGTTTGTATTCATTTTTACATAATTGTGTGTATAGAGGTTGTTGTGGCTATGAAAGCAAAAATTTGTGGTTAGGTGTGAAGTTATTAGGATACTTTTGTTAAATGTAACCTCATGCACATAGAGCTTACAGTTTATAAGGTTAATGCAAATTGTTAGGTGGAGAGGGGGGTCTCTTATTGGGATTTGTGGCATAGGTAGGATGCATGTCCTTAATGATTTGTAAGGACGATTCATATCTGTTTATGGTAAAAATATTACTAGGAATTATATCGGTGTCGGGTCTCGGCACTGGGTGTACCTTTTGTTGTATGTTAATTTTATCACCTTGCACGAAGTTTGTATTGAGCTGTTGTTTGTGACATAGCATTTATTTCCATTGATGTTGGAAAGGTTACTCACTGTTAATGTTCTTTGCGTTTATACACATTTGATTGTTTTGAGTTTGTATATGTATTACATGTACCGAAAAACTAATAAAATGTAAAAAAAAAATAACCATGAGAATGCCTCCTTAGATCGGCTTCAAAGTCGAAAAAACTTATGCATCTTAGATAAAGTTTTGGATTAATTTTGGACTGTGTAGAGGCCAATTTTATTGAAAAAAATAGGGGATATTTTAAATATTGTTTTTTTTATATGGTAATTTGTGAATGCTTCATCCGATCAGCTTCAAACCTTCAACAATGACATATATGGCTAGGAAGAAGTTTCGAATTATTATTAAACTGTAGTTACCAATTTGTAAAATTTCATTTCATCTCCCTCAGCTGTCCTTGTCTGGTAGATCGAAAATATACAAATTTCTGCTAAAAAAAAAAACAGCCTTTTTTTCTTATAGTATTGCAGAGAATTTGAGAAAGATTACAACTAATAAATACTGATTATTATTATTATAATCAAAAGAAGCGCTAAACCACAAGGGTTATACACCGCGGCAGGGCAGGAAAGGATGCAGGGGGAATAGGTTGTAAGAGGGAGATGGATGATTAATAGGGTATGGAGTGCAGTAGGACGGTGGATAGTGCAGGGATAGAGGGTAGCAAGAGATCGAGGTAGAAGGGACTGAGGGAGGTGCTAGAGGTATAATCTTCAGAGTTTGTGTAGTAAGTCAGTTTCTGTCAAAAAGTCAACGAGAGAGTCAGGATTAAAGGAGGGTCCATCAGCAAGAAGGGAAGGTAAAGAAAGGTCCGCAGAGCGAAGACGTCGTTGGAGGTAAATTCTGCGTGCTCGTTGATAGAGTGGGCAGTCCAACAGAATATGTCGAACAGACACTGGAACCTGACAATGCTCACAGAGAGGGGCAGGGAGCCTCTCCATGAGATACCCGTGAGTAAGACGAGTGTGGCCGATGCGAAGACGGGAGAGTGTAGTCTCCCAACCTCGACATTGGTGACAAGAAGAAAGCCAGAAACCTATACTCGGTTTAATAGAATGAAGTTTGTTATTTAGCAGGTCAGACCAGCGTTGTTGCCAACGGGTGCGAAGGTGGGAAGCAATGACCGCAAAATAGTCCGTGAAAGGAACACCTCTATATGAAACTGGAAGGTCATGTACTGCTGACCGCGCAGCAGTGTCTGCCTGTTCATTGCCCTGTACGTCAACATGACCAGGGACCCAACAAAAGACAATATCTTTATGCTTGCTAAAGATACGGCGTAACCAAAGGTGGATACGAAGAACTAGGGGGTGAGGTGTATCAATTTTACGGATAGCCTATAAAGCACTAAGGGAGTCTGAAACGACCACAAATGGTGACACAGGCATAGATGCAATACGGATAAGTGCCACAAGAATGGCATACAATTCAGCCGTAAAGATGCTAGCCGAGGGTAACAGATGCCCTCGTACGACGTTGTCCGGGAAGACTGCTGCGAATCCGACACCGTCAGACGACTTTGAACCATTGGTGTACACTGCGATGGCATGGGAATGAGAAATAAATACTGATAAATATTGAAAACTCGTTTTGTGAAGTATTCTACCTATCTCACATAAAGCGAGCCCTTAGATATATATATATATATATATATTTTTTTTTTTTTGCACGGCTGTTGAGCCGGTCATAGACTCAGGTACAGTTTTCTTTTAAGTAGGGGTAAGGATCATGGAACTATTGGTATGGGAAGGTGCCTACTTGTCAATTTAATTTAGCCTTTCCTGATTTATTTTCTTCACGATGACCTGAGAAAGCCTCTTCTGTTTGGCTTCATATCTTCAGTACTGATATTTGACTGCATTAGAAACTTTTGCCGCACTATGTACTATTCCTTTTGCATGCATTAATGTAGAGAAGGTTGGGTTTATAGAATACGGGGCTACCTCTATCGGATTACTGAGCTACCGAAACACATCTATTTTTGTTTCATAATTCTTTTGACTAATGAAGTGCAAATGAAAGCTGAGGTGCGGCAGAAGAGGATCACCTTGGGCCATTACGGTCAAAATCCCGGTCACTAAACGTATCGATCCCTTAATGTATTGTTTGCGTGAATGCGTATTGTCTTCTGCATGCGTAAGTTAAGTTCAGAGCCCCGTAACACAGTATGGTAACTTGAGCTTCATAGCTCCCATCTCCTCCTAGCTTGCGTTTTTCTTCCTTTTCTGAACTTGATGTTTATTCTTTCCAGCCTCGCAGCGGCCCGAGAGTAATCTAAACTTTAGTGTACTATTGTGTTAAGGCTTTACACTAATGAACATCGTCACACAGAGGCTATTATAGGTACTTTTATGGTCGCCGTCATCTCTCTACTCATAGTTTCTAAATAAAAACCCTGGAGGGAAAGCGGGTTTCTCCAGAGAAAGCAAAAACAAGTAGGTATAATGCCCTCTAAAGTGGGTCTAAAGCTGGGGTTAAGAAGAGATAAATTTTAATTCACTGAAGCTGGTTTATTGTGCACACCAGGTTGTCGTGCCTGTGAAGACACAAAAACATGATTGAGATTAGAGTGCACGTAATTTCTTAGCAGTTTCTATCACAATAGAGGCTGGGAATTACTGAACTGATTCGTATCATCAATTTCTCTTTTTATAATCTAACCATTAATATTAAAGTTGTATTTTCGGACAATCTAAGAAGTTTTAGCACTCTGTATCACGATTTGACGATAAAATCTTAGCAAATATTTGTCTGTATTCTTTATCTTTATTTACTACAAGTACATGTACATGGTATACAGGCCTAGCTGACATCAGTGACATACTACTACATAGAAAGTCCCTTGTTATGCTGAGCATTTCGGGCAGATTAGGTCAGTGTCCCAGGATGCGACTCACACCAGGCGACTAACACCCAGGTACCCATTTTACTGATGGGGAACATAGACAACAGGTGTAAAGAAACACGCCCAATGCTTTTGCCCTGGCTTGTAATCGAACCCAGGCCCTCGCCGTGTGAAGTGAGAGCTTTAGCCACCAGACCACCAGAGCCCCCTTGACTAGATAAGGTCATAGTAGTAAAACAGAAGGCTCTCTGCCGTATCTAAACTGTTTCTGGTCAAACTGCTGACAAGACAGAAACTGAATCGTTGATTATATGATTTTTTTTAATACAGTCCATTTCCATCCTCGGGAGGTAGACAAAATACTCGGGAGGCTTGCACTAGGTCTAGCGACTGGGCTTCCCAAGTGGGCTTTGCTAATGTATACATTTTCCTTTTCTGTTCTATGGTTTTAGTGAGATGGATAGTGGCTGCTTCGAGACACTTATGTTTTGCTGTGTCGTTTTCATATCAACTGTTCTTTCCCCAGTCCATGAAATGGGAGTTCATGTTACGATGCATCACACAGATATTATTGGTATCTCTCATTCTACATGAATACTTGTGTTTCTGAAGGCGTATCTGCATATCTTGGGATGTCTCACCAACACAGAATTTGTAACATCCCTGGCACGGGAGGCTATGAACCCCTTCTGAGCCTACAAGTTTGCTGGGCATTAAAGTTTTGGAAAAATCCTTAATGATTTTTGCGATGACACTCTGTCGACCCTCTATTCCGAATAAATAATGTTATAATTTAAAAAAAAATGTTGGTTAGCCTAGGCGTGACTTGTCCCGTAACTTCACAAAATAAGATTAGATTTTTTTTTGGATTTTGCCACCCAAGTGGCTAGTTTATTATGCACCTCATATCCATCCTGTGGACGGCAGCGCAAGAGCATATGGATACACAAAAGGCCTAGGAACTAGGCCCCAAAACGGTTAACAGGAGTAAATCTGGATTTATGTCTATAGTTCACTTATCTGTTACAAGCAAATTTAGGAAATTTGCTTAATTTATCTGGTATCTTATGTTCACAACATAAGAACGTAAGAATGAAGGGAAAATGCAGCAGGCCTACTGGCCTATGCAAGACAGACTCTTCTCTCAATCAAACATTCCCACTCACCCACTTACCCAACCTTTTCCCAAAGCTCCCCTTAAATCTGTCGTCTACTACTACTACTGTCTTATTATTACGACTACGTCTATTAATGCGTCTACTACTACTACTACTACTACTACTAATAATAATAATAATAATAATAATAAAATAATATAATAATAATTATCTTTAGCATAAAAATGAATAATATTAACTAAAATTTGCTAACACAATCATTTGCAACCTCTTTTCCATATGAAGGTTCCCAGAATAACCCTTGAATTTCCCAGAAAGACCTCTTAAAACAAACCATGCAACACTCCTCAGTAACGTAAGATCATGCATGAGTGTGTGATGCAAGTGTGCTGTAAGTGTCTGCAGATGTTGAGAGGTAATTCAGTACGTAAATATAAGCACATAAATGAACAGTAGTTGGGTTGTAGGAGAAATTAATAATAGTAGGAATTTCCATCCCTCGTGTGTGTGTGTGTGTGTGTGTGTGTGTGTGTTTGTGTGTGTGTGTGTGTGTGTGTGTGTGTGTGTGTGTGTGTGTGTACTCACCTAATTGTGGTTGCAGGGGTCGATCCATAGCTCCTGGCCCCTCCTCTTCACTGGTCGCTACTAGGATCCCTGCTCCATGAGTTTTATCTATGTATGTATGTATGGATCCTGCCTCCACTACTTCGCTGTGTGTGTGTGTGTACTCACCTAATTGTGGTTGCAGGGGTCGATCCATAGCTTCTGGCCCCGCCTCTTCTCTGGTCGCTACTAGGCGTGTGTTTGTTAATGCCGCTTCCTGGTCCCCTCATATCAAGCGCCCGTGTCCACCAGAGGTCCATCTGCCTCTGGCTAATAAACCTCTGAGAGAACACATATTACTCACTTAATATCAAGGAAATGCAACAAGGAAATACAACAACAAGGAAATGCAGTATCAAGGAAAAACAATATCAAGAAAATTCAATATCAAGGAAATACAATAACAGGAAAATACAATATCAAGGAAATACAATATCAAGAAAATACAATATCATGGAAATACAACATCAAAGAAATACAATATAAGGAAATACAATATCAAGGAAATATAATATCAAGAAAATACAATATCATGGAAATACAATATCAGGAAAATACAATATCAAGGAAATACAATATCAAGAAAATACAATATCATGGAAATACAACATCAAAGAAATACAATATCATGGAAATACAACATCCAAGAAATACAATATCAAGGAAATACAATATCAAAGAAACGCGTCAAGGTAATATAATATTAAAGAAATACAATATAAAAGAAATAAAATATCAAGAAAATACAATATCAAGGAAATACAATATCAGGGAAATGCAATATCAAGGAAATACAATATCAAGGAAATGCAATATCAAAGAAATACAATATCAAGGAAATACAATTATCTCACTAAAATTCAAGGCATGGAGAATATACAGAAGACAATAATAACAGTACTTTAGGATGGTTATTGCAGTGATCTATTCCACTTAAAGAATAATGAAAAAAAATGAGGGTATGTAAAATATAGTTCAAATCAGTAACCAGGTGTACAGTATTTGTACTGACCACTTAAAGTCAGTACCTGACCAGCCGGGCTGTGGTTCGTACGTCGGTTTACGTGCGGCCAGCAGTGACAGCCTGGTTGATCAGGCCCTGATCCACCGCGAGGCCTGGTCATGGACCGGGCCGTGGGGGCGTTGACCCCTCGAAACACCGTCCTGGTATACTCCCTCACTCCACTGGAGCCAGAGTCCCTTCTGCTCCAAGTACTCAATCTAACGTGGCCCCTCTCCTCTCAGATGAGGTAACAAGACTTTCCTTGCACATTATTATTATAATCAAAAGGGAAGCGCTAAACCCATAAGATTATACAGTGCCTGTGGGATGATGGAAGGTATTCAGGCTTAATTCAGGGAACTGGAGTACAGATTCAACTCCCTAGATCAAGAGCCCCTCACCAGCGTCAAGGAACCTCCCTTGAGGGGTTTCCTTGCACAGCAAGTGGTTATAAGTTATTGATAAGAAAGCGTCAAATGCTTCCTGGCTTTCAACATTACCACACTTTCCCTAAGCAATCCCTTCGACTACCCTCCTTTCCTGGTAAATATTCTTGCTTTTCCCATATACTCTAACTTGAGTTTCCTTTTTTTTCATCCATTTTTTTTTTTAATTAGTCACCAGTTATTCCACACACATTACATATTATTTCGTGTATAAAAACTCCTTTCGTTTTGCTTTGTTCACTTACTTGCTATGACCTTACACTTATCTAAGTGCTGCTCACTAAATTGCTCATACCTTACACTTAGGTATGTAACAACTCTCAGTAGAATGAGCTGAGGTACTATAACAGCACTCAGCTAGTGGAATGAGCTGACGAAGGGTATCAGCACTCAGCTATTGGAATAAGCTGACGAAGGGTATCAGCACTCAGCTAGTGAAATAAGCTGACGAAGGGTATCAACACTCAGCAAGTGGAATAAGCTGACGAAGGGTATCAGCACTCAGCTAGTGGAATAAGCTGACTTAGGATATCAGTACTCAGTTCTTAGAAAACTAGCAAGGAGTCTCTTCCTTAATTCTGTAGAACCCTTCAGTTTGAGGTTTCTAACAGATATTTACAATAACAGCCCCTTCCCGGGGAAGGGGGCTTTGTAGACAATGAAGGGCTCTTGATCCAATAAACCTTTGTT
Source organism: Cherax destructor (assembly GCA_009830355.1). Classification (NCBI taxonomy): domain Eukaryota; kingdom Metazoa; phylum Arthropoda; class Malacostraca; order Decapoda; family Parastacidae; genus Cherax; species Cherax destructor. The sequence goes on along the minus strand of WNWK01016420.1, from coordinate 26,571 downwards.
ACCTGCACCTTTCTTAAAATCAAACCTGATTACCTCCCATTCCTCCAGGCTCTGTGTGACCCCTACCAGTTGAACGCTTCCCCATGAATATAATTATAACACTGTTATGGTAGATCCAATGTGGAAATCATCTTAAACGACCTTGAAGACACCTGTCATGCCTTTGTTACTTAAGGAGGGAGGGGCAGGAAGAGGGGGAAGGGGAGAGAGAGAGAGTGAGAGAGAGAGAGGGAGAGAGAGAAGGGAGGAGTAGAGAGGGTAGGGAAGGGGTTGAGAGAGAGAGGGGAGGAAAAATTGGAAGGGGTTGGGAGAAAAGGTTATTGAGCTAATGTGGGGGTTGATGGGGGTAATGGTGGGGTAGATGGTGGTGGTGGTAAATACTGGTGGCAGGGATGGTTGCTGGAGGTGGCATTAGATATTGGTGGTGATGCATGGTGGTGGCGGTGATGGTGGTTGTTGTTGTTGGTGGTGGTGTTAGCGGTGGTGATGGTGATGAGGGGGTGATGGTGATGGGTGTTGGTGATGATGGTTGGTGGTGATAATGGACTATGGTGACTGGAAAGTAAAGAATTAAAGAAACTAATGAATACCCAGAGAAAACAAAATAAAAAGGAGGAAGAAAACAAAAGCTGAGACACGGAACTGTGTTGTGGGTGGGAAGATGTGGGAGGGAGGAGGGGGGGGAGGAGGGGGCAAGAAGATAAGTAGTTTGGGATTCCCTCCTGTGTGCGTGAGGGTCAACATTCCTGACGGAGGCACCTTGCCTCCTCCAGACCTTTACTCTCGTGTGTAAGTTCTCTGGGCAACACCGGGTCTTTCCCCCTCCTAGCACTGTGTTGAACTGCTGGGTGAAGCGAGCCTGGTCCATGACCGGGCTCCGAGAGTAGTGAAACTCTCGAAACTCTTCAGAGGTATATCTTGAGTCTCACCCTCGTCAGTTCTTAGTAAGTAGGTAAATTTATTTAGGCACAGGTACACATAAGTACAATTATCATACATATTAACATATGCATTAATCGCGAACGAGCGATAAAAGATGCAAAATAACCACAGGGGGGGGGAGTTGAATGATAGCTCTAGGCCTTTCATGTTGCAATCAACACATCAAGAGCTTTGCAATGTTGCAGAAACAGAGTAAAAAAATCCAGGCAGATTCGTTCAAGGGAACGGCTCCCTCCAGTTCCCTTGAACGAATCTGCCTGGATTTCTTACTCTGTTTCAGCAACACTGCAAGCTCCTGATGTGTTGACTGCAACACGAAAGGCCTAGAGTTACCATTCAACTCTCCGTGTGGTAAATTTGCGTAGTAACATTTGAGTAAATTACCTAGGATAACCCCAAAAAATCAAAGTGACTTATTTCCACTGGGGTCCTTGTAATATCTTATTGTTTAAAGCCAAGCTTTAAGATAGCTTTAAGATACAGTAGAAATCAGACATGACTATAATTCTTCGTGGCTGATTCTTGGTTTCATCAATTAAACTATTATTGTCCGCATCTCCCCTTTATTCCTGAGTATCATTAAAGTATATCAGTATATTGTTTTAGATAAATTCGTTGAATAATTCGTAGAAAAGTAATGAAATCATAACCAAAATATTACTAAAAAAAAATTTCAGAATTTTATCGGATTAAAAAAGTCGAATACTTTTTCTGAAGCAGACAAAACCAAAATGCAACATGACTCCATAAAATCTATTTAATATGTTTATTCTTTAAAATACACTCACGTCAACTATTGTGTGGTGTTTACATGTGTGTACTCACCTGTATGCGTATGTCTCTTCTTACACGTATGTTCTCCCCCTTTGGCGTCTGGAGGAAAGGGGATTTCAGCTCTAGCTCCATGTATGTATCTATGTATGTCCAGGCTCAGAGTCGAGTCTCAGCTCCTGGCTCCTGCTCGGATGTGTGAACTTCATTTATCGCGATGCGAGAGTGACTTGTTTTGCCCAGGTAATGTATTGTGTCCTTGAGGGAGGTAGATCACGACACCAGCAGTGTTGTGGTGCGTCTCGCCCTCTACTGGTCAAACTTAATTGTGCAGCTCGGAGACAAAGAAGGTTAAATATAATGCTTAAGTAGACGTGTAAACAGAAGAAACTTTGACAGTTTAGGAGTTTCGTATTGTTAAACTTATGTCAAGTTTTCACAGCTTGATTAAGGCTTTGAAGGATTATGAGTTTTATTAAGCCTTTGGAGCTTTATCAAGCCTTTGGAACTTTGTCAAGCCTCTGGAGCTTTATCAGCTTCATCAATAAAGACAAACAATGTCACTTATTTCCACTGAGGTGATGGTAGGTAAGATTAGGCTGAGAAAGAGGTCACAGTAAGAGGGCGAGAAAGAGAGGCAGTGGTAGGAAGGAGAAAGGGAGGAGGAAGTAGAGGGAGAGGTAACTGCATGTAAAAGAATGAAGAGGAAGAGGGTTAACATAGGTAAGAATAGGTAACAGTAGGTAAGAGGAGGCTGAGGGAGAGGTAACGGTGTCATATTCACGTGGCTTAAGAACATAAACAGTCCAGTGTGACTTGGGTTATACAGAACCACTGAGGTTACCAGGGATATGACTTAACAGTGAGGTTACCAGGGACATGACTTAACAGTGAGGTTACCAGGGACATGACTTAACAGTGAGGTTACCAGGGACATGACTTAACAGTGAGGTTACCAGGGACATGACTTAACAGTGAGGTTACCAGGGACATGACTTAATATTCAGAGGCTGTCGTGTGTCGCACCGTCATGTTCACAACCAACATCTAAGTTTATTCAGGTATACACAAATACCTGGAGTATACCTGGAGAGGGTTCGGGGGGTCAACGCCCCCGCGGCTCGGTCTGAGACCAGGCGTATTGGTGGATCAGGGCTTGATCAACCAGGCTGTTACTGCTGACCGCACGCAAACTGACGTACGAACCACAGCCCGGCTGGTCAGGTACTGACTTTAGGTGCCTGTCCAGTGCCTTCTTGAAGACAGCCAGGGGTCTATTGGCAATCCCCCTTATGTATGTTGGGAGGCAGTTGAACAGTCTTGGGGGCCCCTGACACTTGGGCCCCTGACACAGTTACATAGATTATCTTACATAGCAGCATATGTGTAGAGAACCCAGGACTTATTTCCATTGGGGTCCTTTTATTATCTTTCTCTCTTACCTCTCTCTTCCCTCCTTCACTGTTCCTAACCTTTGGCCCTTTCTGTCCCTCTTCTCTCTCTCTCTCTTTCTTTACCATGAACACGCACGTTTCGGTGATCCACGACGTTTCGGTCCATCGTGGATCATCAAGTAGCAACTGGTTAATAATAACAATGATAATAATTATAATAATAGTAATTATTATTATTATTTCAGCCATGGCATTGTGACTTTTTTATTTCTCTTTCCTTTCTTAACATCTGTTCCTTAAATTTCTGTTACTCTGTTCTTTTCTTGGAAGAGGAGAGAGAAGGAAGAGAAAGAATGAGTGGATGGAGGGTAGGAGATAAGAGGAGGGGAGGGGAGAGGATGATGAGGAGGATGAGGTGGAGGAGGAGGCGAAGGAGGAGGAGGAGAAGGAGGAGGAGGAGGAGGAGAAGGAGGAGGAGGAGAAGGAGGAGGAGGAGAAGGAGGAGGAGGAGCAGCAGCAGCAGGTAGAAGAAGCAGCAGCAACAGCAACAACAACAACAGCAGCAGCAGCAGCAGCAGCAGCAGCAATAACAACAGCAGAGTCAGCAGCAGCAAGAGCAGCAGCAGCAGCAGCAGCAACAGCAGAGTCAGCAGCAGCAGCATCAGCAGCAGCAGCAGCAAGCAGCAGCAGCAGCAGCAGCAGCAGCGGCAGCAGCAGCAGCAGCAGCACAGCAGCAGCGCGGCGCAGCAGCGCAGCAGCGGCAACGGCAGCGCGCAGCAGCGGCAGCGCAACAGCGACAGGCAGCAGCAACGCAGCAGCAGCAGCAGCAGCAGCAGCAGCAGCAGCAGCAGCGCAGCAGCAGCAGCAGAGCAGCAGGCAGCAGCAGCAGCAGCAGCAGCACAGCGGCAGCAGCAACAGCAGCAGCAGCAGCAGCAACAGCAGCAGCAGCAGCAGCAACAGCAGCAGCAGCAGCAGCAACAGCAGCAGCAGCAGCAGCAGCAGCAGCAGCAGCAGCAGCAGCAGCAGCAGCAGCAGCAGCAACAGCAGCAGCAGCAGCAGCAGCAGCAACAGCAGCAGCAGCAGCAGCAGCAGCAGCAGCAACAGCAGCAGCAGCAACAGCAGCAGCAGCAACAGCAGCAGCAGCAGCAGCAGCAGGCAGAGAACATGTCTTACAAGTCTTTTTTTTTCTACCTTGTGTGCGTACTTACCCAGCTGCGCCTGCAGGGGTTAATTACCAGCTCCTGGGCCCCGCCTCTTAACCTTCACTCCACTGTCTTGGTGACTTCTTAGTCTCTTGCTGTCAATCACTTCAGAATCTTGAGAATTAATGAGACCCCATTTGCGGTTTATGGCATTTTATTGCGAAGACGTTTCGCCCAGCAGGGGCTTCATCAACTCTCACATTTGGTGAGAACTGGTAAAGTATCAGGGATGGGGGGCAAAACGGCTTCTCCATTAAAGGTCAGCCACACTACCGTGACCAAAACAATCCACACTTCAAAGACGAATCTTCAGACGATATTTGGCTCCGTCCTGGGCCACTATTAAGGCCATATTATCAAGTTACTCGTGGTTTGATAAGGATTCAGAACCGAAACGTCGACTGAAGTTTCCTCTCCAGACTGTAGATTAACTGTGAAGTGTTCGGATAGCATTTATATCCACCACCGCCTCGTCTGGCTCGTCTGGCACAGTAACTTTGTTTCCTAACTTTCTAGCGGGTTGAGAGAAATTGCAAGAGGGCCCCCAGGTGTACAGGACCCCTCAATGGGTCCCAGATACAAGGGACACGAGGGCCCCCCTAAATGTAAGGGCTCCATTTCCATCAGGGTGGAAAAGCAGGATTTACCTTCGCTAAATATGTGTTGTTAGTTGGGAGTCAATGACGAAGCTGCCATGTTTGAAATGTTCCAATAAATGACTTCCTCGTAATTATTTCCATCTGGGCTGTGCATGTTAAGAAATACTGACTCCTAGTTTAACGCTTCCTGTTTTTAATCCATTTTTTTACGAATGGTACCAAAGTTGTCGTCTTCTAACAGTCTAGCAGCTGTGACGACTGGTACTATGTTGACAGTCTTAAAACAGTCTTGTTGTAGTGGCGACTGGTACTAGATTAACCGTTTATCAGGAGTCTGTTAGTTACAAATAAGCTGTAACCATTGGTATTACAGTGGCTGTCTTCCACTATTCTGGTAGTTGTGACGACTTGTACTGCATTAGTAGTCTTCCACTAGTCTGGTAGTTGTGACGACTTGTACTGCATTAGTAGTCTTCCACTAGTCTGGTAGTTGTGACGACTTGTACTGCATTAGTAGTCTTCCACTAGTCTGGTAGTTGTGACGACTTGTACTGCATTAGTAGTCTTCCACTAGTCTGGTAGTTGTGACGACTTGTACTGCATTAGTAGTCTTCCACTAGTCTGGTAGTTGTGAACTTGTGACTACTGGAACAACAGTAATCATCTTCCGGTAGTCGGATAACTCTCCCATTTCCAGTAATTTAGTGTATAATACATCCTTGCGAACACCTTTTAGTATTTGTGGTATTCAGTGCAATATTATATGCACTGGTAGGCGCTGAACCCGAAGGGGGTTAAACAGCCTCTGGAGAATGAGAGGAAATCAGGTATGAACTTAAAAAGGGAAAAGGGGTAGTTCTAATTCCTTTGATCAAGAACCCTTCACCTGCATCAAGGCACCTCGCCTGAGGGGTTATGGGACTCAGTACTCTGTGGTGTGTCCATCTGTGCTTCAATAACTCTTTTCTTATTATGACAGTGTCTGCAATTCAGCTTCGTTCTCTGGTTTTCCCTTAACTCCTCCGACGGCCTTGTTCCCTAGAGGAAAATGATAATGCTGTGTAATGAATTCTAATTTCCTTGGCTCTCTTTCATTACTGTTTATAATATAAAAAGAATATATCCTTAGAAATTTGCGTAATAAAGTTATAGGCTTTGACAGGCAAAAATAATAAAAAAATTAACCAAGCATCTTGCGTCTCATGTAACTGGATATATCTTTTCTGCAACATTCTTAACCCACCATTACTCTTTCTCAGTCAGTAGGTGAGCCGGGGTTGTATATAGTAAATAGAGGTGTCTAATTACAGGAGAGACAGCATAATATTGTTTCTAGAATGCAACCAGACGAAGTATTGAAACTAGGCGTTGGGACAAGAAGGCAAGACACGATACTCCACCTGGGAGGAAAGAATCTGCCGTCAGACACCATGCAAAACCTGTTCCCTGAAGCTCGCAAAAACAAAATAACGTCAAGGGCATTTGCAGGATAAGCGATCATAACACACAAATATATTCGATGAAGTTTAAAGGTGCGTCTCAAGGCTGCATGGAGATTATACCGTGATTTTGTTATCTATAACATTGGCTGTGACTTGGACATCACCAGGCTGAGAACTGGGCGGACAATAACGAACTGTAACCTGGGTGACTCTCGATATATTGTTACTTTTGTGGACAATAACAGACTAAGACCTGGGTGGTGATTGCCGGACAAAGACTTTCTAAACAATACCAGAACATCTTTGTATGAAAAATATGGATGTGGCTGTTAGATTACTTACATTCTGTATGATTAAGCTCTATGTAGACTCCTGGCTGTCTTCGAGAAGGCTTTGGACAGGCACCTAAAGTCAGTACCTGATCAGCCGGACTGTGGTTCCTACGTCGGTTTACGTGCGGCCAACAGTAACAACCTGGTTGATCAGGCCCTGATCCACCATGAGGCCTGGTCACAGATCGGGCCGCGGGAGCGTTGACCCCCGAAACCCTCTCCAGGTATACATCACCTAGTTTATAAATCTCTACAACATGGATCTACAACATTCCGTGTGGGAGATGCCTCAAATTTTGTATTGTTAAGACAGGGCATAACCTTGGAACTCATCTTCAAGTGCACATGTAGGCTGCGTGATGCCAACGTGTGAGTGCCTCACCGCAGGATGCATTTCCACGTAATAAAATGGGAAGCTACACGGCAACCGCTTCAGGAGGACGACAGAACCAAACGCAGGATCCTGGAGGCGGCCAACATCCAACTCACTCGATACCATTGAGTAAAACAGAATGTACACATTACCTGGACCCATCGCTCCTATTCACAATTTTTACAATAAAAATGCTTCCAATCCTAGGCCTCCCAAACAGCCTACATGGCTTCACCTCCGTGACCTCTCTTCTCTCTCCTCACACCTTTATCTTTCCTGTGATCCCATCTTGGGTCTTTCCTGTGACCTCACTCGAGCTTGACCTCACTCGAGCTTGACCTCACTCGAGCTTGACCTCACTCGAGCTTGACCTCACTCGAGCTTGACCATCATGGGGAGCCACAGCAAGAAAGAAAGTAAGAAGAAGATGACCGACACCCTCTACCCAGGGGGCCAATGCCGGGTCACAATTTGGAGAAGACCCGGGCCGGATGTACCGGCGAACATACAACAACAATTCCTTTACATGGAGTCGCCTCCGGAGGTCACCGCCCCCACGACCCGACCCCAGACTATGTCTCCTGGTTGTTATCCTGATCGATCAATCAGCGTCGTAGCAATAATGAAGATTTCCATGTAACACAGCGGCTTTTTTTTTTATCTACAACATAGATGACATCCAAAAACACAGTTCTAAGTTTTTTTTTTTTAAATGAAGACATTTCGCCCACCAGGAACTTTATCAATCTGTCAGTTGATAAAGTCCCTGGCGGACGAAACGTATTCACGATAATGCTCTATAACCCTCATTTTGACTCATACATACTAACCGTACAATCCAGCGTTGGAAATCACACGTATTGTCATGTTTGCTGCTACGGGATTTGTATGAAATAGTAAATAGTTCTTCGTTTATTTTAAATGTAGGAAAATCTATGCTTATCGACTGCTAGAATCACGGCGTAAACAAAAACAGTTACACTAGCTCAGCGCCCCGTGTATGACAACAATATTACCTTGGAAATTTCCGAGCCAGCCTCATCAGAAGGTGTGACTCTCTTATCTCTCCGCGTTCTCCCGTTTCTTGCTTAGTTATCGCCTTTTTTTTTATCTTCTTACCTCCCCCCCCCCCTCTCTCTCTCTCTCTCTCTTTCTCCGTTTCGCACAAGGTATTCTTTTAGTGATCAACGGGTGAAAATACGCACAGAAACGAGACAATAAAAGATTGGGAAACCCACTCACACTAGGAAAATGTTATTAATACTGCTGCAGGGGCAGGCGCTCGGCCCTGGGAACCTCAACTTTAACGAGAGTGAGAACCATTCATTACTGCTGGGTGGTGGGGAGGGGATGAGGGAGGTTGGATAACTCTGGCACAGCCCAGATCTCATAAAGGCTTCATGTTCTTTTAAGTCATTGATAGACTGAGCTGTTTACAGGATAAGCACAGGCGTCGCAGGCACACTAAGAGAACATTGTATCAACATCCGTGGACAAGATTATTCAACAACTTGCCGGAAGATATCAGAAACGCTGCTGGTACAAGTGTTGAAATCTTCAAGAGGAAACTAGGCAAGTATCTTCACTAAGTGCCAGATAAACCAAGCTGTGATGGATATGTAGGCCAGCGGGCCGCCAGCAGCAGCAGCAGCCTGGTTGACCAAACAAGCCTGGCCCAGGGCCGGACTCCCTGAGTAGAAATCTAGAAACTCATCAAAGATATAACAGAGAGATAAAGAAATATTATTCTTCCTCAGCTGTAATGTTACCTCAGTTCATATAGACTAAGATGGTATTCTACTCTACTCATTTACAGGCTAAGAGGTGTTATCCTACAGAAACATTTCAAAGCCTTGCCTTATGGGTGCAACCCATAACAATCCGCTAACACCTAGGTGTTACGGGATCATGGGTGTTAAGTGATCATGGGCAACATGTGTAAGGAGACTTGCTCCTGAGTTTCGCTCTGTAAGGACATCAAAGCCTAGTTCTCAATAACAGATGTGGTGGATGCTGTTGTTGTCTCAACAACAGATGTGGTGGATGCTGTTGTTGTCTCAACAACAGATGTGGTGGATGCTGTTGTTGTCTCAACAACAGATGTGGTGGATGCTGTTGTTGTCTCAATAACAGATGTGGTGGATGCTGTTGTTGTCACGGCGCCAGATCAGCACTCACTTCAGTGCCAGTGCCTTTTCCTTTACATGACAAAAATGAAATCTCGATTGAATAACCCGATTTTTGTCTATACAAAAGTCCAAACACTTTTTTTTTTGATGCGTGAGTTTATGAGTTATAGTTATGTGGTTTATTTTAACAGTGATTGTTGTTTGGTTTATTTTTTTTATTTTGGGTTTACTGGCCAACGATTCTGCTTAGTAATTGTTCTCTTATCTTCTAGCACTGATGACAGAATCATATATGTATGTTTATATATATATATATATATATATATATATATATATATATATATATATATATATATATATATATATATATATATATATATATATATATATATATATATTCTAGATGTTATCTTTAGATGTCTTATCTAAAGATGTTATCTAAAGATGTTATCTAAAGATGTTATCTAAAGATGTTATCTTTAGATGTTATCTTTAGGAAAGGGAGCGCAGGTGCGAATTATATAATGTCCAACTGGGTAAAAAAATTGATCACAATAATTTCTGGGAACCAGGATCTAGAATGACTGTGAAGGTCAGACTGTCGTCTACGATGCCCCGAGGAAATTTATCCTTGATGGTGCCTCTTGTACCGCCTTGTGTACAGTGTGAGAGGCTGTGATTACAGCCGTCGTGTCTCGGCTGTTTTGTCCTGTCGACACTGTTGGATCTTGAGTAATTAAGCCAATTACATCTACGTCCTCTACTTCCCACCTTTTGGCATCCATCTTATTCCATTTTGCATTGAGTCATTGCACTTCGTTGTAGCTTCGTTAAATTTCCCTGCGGCCCATCCGTGTCTACAGCTTCCATTTATGCCCATCTTTCCTTGTACATCAATCTTCCTGTTTTGTTAATCCATCCGAGGATGTTTTACGTAGTTGTCCTGATTTCTCGGTCTTTTCCCTCTTTAAATGTTGTAAAGCCAGATTTTTTTTAGCCTAGTAAGTCTTGTAGTGCATTCCCTAGCATTGAGATTAATCCTGCTGCTAATCTCTGGACTTCTCAAGCTTCAGCAGGTATACTTCCATAGGCAGGTATACTTCCATAGGCAGGTATACTTCCATAGGCAGGTATAGGCTCTGTGCTGGTGCTGCATACTTTTTGACAAGCCTGACATGATGAACACAACACACAAAAACAAGGCTTCCTTGAGGTCTCTGCCAAGGTTAGGTTATTTATGTCTCCGGTAAGATGGTTTGCGAAATAATTTCTTCTAGACCATCCTCTCTTTGAAGTTTCTTCTCCCTCTGTTAGTATTTTGACTCTGGTCGTTTCTTTACTCACCCCCCCTTATCCCCCCCCGGCCACCATCACCGATTTTCACGTTCTTGGTGTAGTTGGGTTTGAACTCGAGCAGCCACAAGTTTAATCACATATGTAGTCACTCCAAGTGACCATATAGCTTGTCCTCTCACCCCATTAGTATTCCTCTTTATAGTTTTACATCGTTTGCAGTTTTAAAAATTTAAGTTTTGCAGCCAAAGCAGCTAGTTTATTTTTCACCCATATACATTTGTATTGCAAGAACAAATGCACACAAAAAAACTATGACCTAAACCCTTGAAGGCCTAACAGGAGTACACTGGTAATACATTATTTACAAATTGTCAATGAAACAAATTTCTCAATGGATGCAAAAGAAGGGGTATGAGAATTTAAGAGTGCCATCGCTTATGTATGCACGTAACACAAGGTGTAAATGTAGCAGCGAGGAGCAGTAGAGACGCGCAACAGAGAGCAATGCGTAGCGCTAATATTATGCATAGGATAACTAGTTAAGAGATTAGAAGACGACGTGACGATATGAACGGAATAATGCAAAGAGCGGAAAGTGTGTTGAAATACTTCGATAATTTATAAATGTTGAAACAATACCATTAGATCAAGAGGATGTATGATTCTGGGTGGAATGAAAGGTTTAGGGTTAGGAAGGTGGATATTAAGGAGGTTACAATAGGTAGGTAGCAGCCTACCACATATTTCACTACCAGACTAGCTCAGTGGCCTGGCGCCGGTACTGTGAGTCAAACCGTATATTATTGCGACCATTTCCAGAGAACAACTGAGTGGCTGGGCCCCGAGACAACTGAAGAGAGCAGTAATTTCTGACTCTTTTTTTTATATTTTTTTTTCTGTCTGCACCCAGAGAATGCTTCAAAGAACAACTACTTGAGGCTCGTCTTAAAGGCCTTACTTTATTATAGTGTGTTTTTCTATCTGAAGGGAGAGACTAAGCACTAACAAGGACCCCAATGGAAATAATTAACTTTGACTTTATTGTGTTATCCCAGGTTTTTAACACCATACATGATAATTGTACTTATGTGTACCTGTGCCTAACTAAACTTACTAACTGAAGACTCTTCGACAAGAGGAGACGCTACTTTAAAGTTACGCAAAGAGTGAAGATTGTACTCAAGACAGACAAAGCGGTTACGTAACACTTAGGAAGCGTGTATTAAGTAAGTCTTGAGAGATGACTCCGAAGGTGTTGTCAAGAGTGTGTAAGACGCTCTGTCATCTCTTAGAAAATTAATTACTCCTTCTCTACTGATTATCTACATTACATTCGCGACGATACTTAGAAATGCAAAACTTACTTAAGAATTTAGTGCGTATTTGTTCAGGTTTTAAGACACCCACTCACACCCACACACACACAGATTATATATATATATATATATATATATATATATATATATATATATATATATATATATATATATATGAGCATAAAAAATGAGTATCAGTAAGGTGAAGAGTATATAAGGTGCGCGTCAACTCAGATTAAACACTTGGCGTCCAGATAATTTACGGCAACAGACGAGGCTAAGTTATAGAAACCGGAATTCTGGTCGATGTCGTTGGCCAGAGATAATATGAAGGTGTTTCTGTTCAAATATTCCACTATGGTGTACATTCCTACCAGTAATGACAGTGGTTAGTCTTGGGGAAATGGTGTGATGATTTATCTGTTACAGTGGAAGACTCACAGCTGGAGAAGGTAATGTTGAAACCCAGTCACTGATATGAGTGCCAGGTGGCTCGAGTCTGGACATCGTCATGACCACGTAAGAGAGGCAATGGTCATTTTCCATTAAGATTACTGAATCGTGAGTTACCATCTTCGGGAATAGGTTTGCTTTAAAACAAATTTGTGGCTCTTGTGTACCATTAATGTAATCGAAGCTAATTAGCGTGAGAGGGTAAGTCCGGTGGAGCGGATTCCACTGTAGAACTGGATTTCAAGAATCCTGAAACCCCTGTGGGTCAGTTTGTGCTGGGTGTGGTGGAGGTTCGAACCTCCGTCCGAAAATTGCACCCCAGAGCAGTAAGATTGTTAGCGAGAATTTAGACTTGGAACTAAGAAAATCTGGATAGGAATGGGACCATTGAGAGACCTGAGCTACGTAACGACCCAATTATTATTATTATTATTATTTTTATTATTAGTAGTAGTAGTAATAGTAGTAGCATTATTATTATTATTATTATTAGTATTAGTATTAGTAGTAGTACTACTAGCATTATAATTATTATTATTATTATTGCTAAACTGGAAAGGCTACACCCGCAGGGTTCATGTAGCACCTGGGGTATAGGAGGAAATCAGGTTTGACCAAAGAGAGGAGAGTGTAGATCCACTTACTGTGCTGAAGAGCTTCTCACCAGCATCACCTCCCTCCATCACACTCTCCCCTCCACTTGAAGGGCTTCAGTTTATCAGCGGTGTCATGTGGGTTGGTTAATTCTTCCCAGCAGGGCTGCGTACAGGAGACTGGTCAGGTGTGCTTGGCTAGGTGTGTCCGCCAACCTCTTCACCTTTTTCCCAGTGCGCAAGTGGCCAGAAGTGTTGAAACAGAACCAGCCTACCTAGTACTTCCAGCTGGTAGAATGACTCCACTAGCATGAACTCTGACTTTTATGAAAGTGGAGAGATGCCTTGATGCTGTTTAGTGGTTCTTACTCTATGTAAATGAAACTCTCATCCCCTTCCATGGACCAAATATAATTAATTACCTCCTAATCACCATGTGAAACGTGATCCTTAAACGTTTACTTTAGGCTTCACCATAATATGAAAATACTGGAAAGCAATATATCAATTTTAAGTGTATTGGTTGAGGTTACAGGCAGCGAGGAGCAAGATTCAAGTGTTTTCTAGAGCACAACCAGTGGACCAGGGAGGTAAATATTGCAGTGACGTGAAGACTGTTATTTATCCACTCTTCTGTTAGGCTTTTCACAGGTCGTAAAAGTGACATGAAAAAATAGATGAATTTTATTTTCGTACCTGTAACAGGGATACCAAGAAGCCTCAGTTGTGATTTGAAAAAAAAAAAAAAAACGAAGCCTAAGGGATACTAGAAAAAATCTTTGAAAGCAGAGTGATTGATCACTGGGATAAATTAAAACAGGATGTAATAAGTTCCATTGTAAATGAGAAATATAAAAAAAAATATATAAAAAATGAAAAGGCACAATACCTTGAGTGGAACAAGAGGAGAGAGACGTTTATAACGCCGTTTATGATAGAACAAATTAATGAATTTAAGACACCACGACCATAGCGCTGCTCCTGAACTAACAGAGACGTTGTTACAAACAGGTAATTGCAGTTCCTAACGAGCGTACTATTTCCAGCGAATTAGGAGACTGAGTCAAAGGTTTTATCAACCGCTTTCTACTCCACAAAAGTTATGCAAACCTAATTAACATATATAATATATTTATCATATGTGTACACTTTTTCCCCATATGCAGACAAAATCTTTATGATTATCTAAAAAAATTACATATATTTCCTCTTGTTGAGTGAGAGAGGCAAAATAAACAAATATCAATATAAAAAGAAAATGCAGCCATCTTGACGCCACTTAAAATCCAACTTTCAAAAACTTGTGGTCATGTAGAGCTAAGTTTGAGGTCGCCGGATTCCAAGAAAGTTATAAAAACACGACCCTCACTTCTTGTTGACGTCATTCTCCTTCTGTTATTGTAATGAAATGTAGGAGGTTAAGTTTTCATCTATACGTTAGGCCTCTGTGTGAAGGCTGTCTCCATGTAGAGGCACAGCCTTCATGTAGTGGATAGGCCTCCATATGAGGCTAGGCCTTTATGTACAAACTAGGCCTGAGACTGGTTTTGACATGCTCAAATAACCCATTTCAGTACTTCATCACAGCGCACCATGAGTTATACATTAACAATGATCGGAATGAGTTGCCTGGTTACACCGTGGCCAGACTTAGTATACGTCAATTCGAGAATAGAGCTGAAGAATACGTCAGTGAACGAAGCCCCAGAGAGGAAGGAGGGCGATTCCTTCTATTAATATTCAGGATCCAATAAATTCATTAGTACTCCTGTGCATTGTTAATAATAATAAATGACAGTATTTAATGACATTGGTTTGTTTAAGACTGATTTACATTGAGTCACTCTATTAGACGTGTGTGCTGAATCTCAGGGGAATTACTGAGAATGCTCTCACTTAGGACACCTTTACTGAAGACGTTTCGGTCCACGCATTGCATGGACCGAAACGTTCATTGCATGCATTGCAGAATTAGTGGCTTTCTTTCGTCCCTACTTTTGTGATAATTTGTGTATGTCTGCTGTATTCCTTGCATGACTCAGAGAAATAAGATTATTATTATTATTATTATTATTATTATTTTTATTAATTACTTTATTAATATTATAGTTATTATTATTATTATTATTATTAATTACATTATTAATATTATTGTTATTATTAATATTAGTACGTAAAATTATTATTATTATTATTATTATTATTATTATTATTATTATTGCTTTAAATAAAGAAAAGTATGAGAGACAGATTATATACACGGGGCCAATAGAGTGTAGTATCCTGGCTCCTCTTATCCACACAACAGGCCAAATGTCTATTGACAAGTGCCTTTGACAACTGGTAACTAACTTCTCAAGCCTTTGAAGTGACTACTGGAAGGGTCCACGAGCGAAACGTTTCCAATGAATGTGTCCTAAAACAAATATATTCGCATCCGTTTCCCCCCCTCAATTTGTCGGCAAACATTTGCCTTCTCACCGCCTGTAATGAGCCACTTCTACTTCCATATAATTGTCCTGCATTTACATATATTTTCCCGGTTTAAATCTTTGTTGACAAACATTTCCTGCGTGTTGAGTCAGCTGTTATGGGGACCGTAGTGACGTAAGAGGATATTCAAGCATCCTATATACTCACCTTATTCCCTCTACCCTTGCATCCATCAATGATGGGCAGGGGGAAGGGGAGTGCCTTGATGATGGTGAAGAGCTCTTGATTCAAGGAACTGGAGTTTGTCCTACCCTCCTTGGATGAAATCCGATTGTTTTCCATTCATCCAGGCTGTGTTTCACTTTCTTGTACAGTCCTGGTCTCCTGTACTTCAGTGCACGCGAATAGATTAGTGCAGAGCGTGGCAAGTCTAATGCAATTAAATTTCAGCGTCAGTGATCTGAAACCAATCAGAATTGGGACTAATATTAGATATTGAGACTAATATTACTAGTTATCACATTGAGACTAATATTACTAGTTATCACATGGAGACTAATATTAATAGTTATCACATGGAAACTAATATTACGAGTTATCACATCGAGACTAATACTAGTTATCACATGAAGATTAATATTACTTGTTATCACATCGAGACTATTACTAGTTATCACATGGAGACTAATATCCCAATGTCTCCAATAAAAATTGTAAAAAAGTAGGAAATCACAGCCCCAAACAAATTCAAACCTTACACCAGGAAACACCAGATTTGAAGACTAACTGATGAACCATTTCCCTGTTATCTCAGAGAGACCAGTGTCCTCAAATACTCCAGAATGTTAAGTTTGAAGTAGCTTAGAATTGGCTTTATCTAGTTACCAGCGATAAAGGAGGGGGGGGGGAAGGCCAGTTGCACGAGACCTTCGGAAAACAAGTATTTCGAATTTTCACCGTTTATTTGAATTAAAAAGGGAAAATTGGGACCAACACTGGCAAAACTTTTCTAGACTTTCTCTAGGTAAGATTTCCCATCATTTAAGTATGTATGTAAGTAATTACGATTTCTTTTTACAACTTTGGGTACATGACGTACATACTTTCCTATAATGGTCTTGAGACCAGACACATGTTAGGTGCACATATGTGTATATTAATTAGATTCAAGCTAGAAAACCCAATAAAGTTCAAAGATGTGATTTATTTGTGACCAGAAGGGATTCTCTCTCTCAAAAAAAAAAAAAAAAAAAAAACACGGAACGGTTTGGTTTGAATCCATGGTGAGTGAGTCGTAACACTTTCCAGTTCCTCCACAGACACCAGTTTAATAAATAAAACTGACACATTAAAACTGACACATTAAAACTGACAATAAAACTGATACATTAAAACTGACACAAAAAAACTAACACAACCCTGACTGCAGGCGAAGGTACGAAGAAAACACATCAACACTAAAAGTTTGAAGCCGAGCAGAAGAGTCATTCGCCAGTCATTGTACACAATCCATCAAAACAGAGAACAACAAAGCACAATAACGTGACTGGAACAATACACAAATAACCCGCACATATGAGCGAAACGTCGTCGTAAATTTCTCTACCCTAAGTGCAAGTTATTCGTCTATAAACCCCCCCAAAAATTTCACCAACGCTGCCTAAACCCAAGAAATTTTTCCCCCTCCCTCCATTTCACGAGATGAATTAGATATCAATCGAAATTTTTTGTTTTATTTTAATTAGGGGAAAGCGCTAAAAATGTAAGGGGCGTTCTGGAGTTATGAGCGAAGCAAACATGAAAAGAAGGGAAAAAGGAGAAAATTCTGGCAGCCTGTTAAAGATCCCTCTATAAGGATACTTATTAATAATAATAATGTTAATAATAATAAAATAATAATAATAATTATAATAATAATAATAATAATAATAAGTTAATAATAATAACAATAATAATAATAATTATAATAATTATAATAATAATAATAATAATAATAATAATAATGTTAATAATAATAATAATAATAATAATAAATATAATAATAATAATAATAATAATAATAATAATAATAATAATAGAAATCAATAAGAACAAAGACAACAGGAACAAAACAACAAGAATAACAACAAGAACAACAACAACAACAACAACAACAACAACAATAGCATAGACAACAACAGAAACAACAGCAGCAGCAGAAATAACAACAGGAACAACAGCAACGGCAGCAGCAAGGACAACAACAGGAACAACAATAACAACAAGGACAACAACAGGAACAACAACAATAACAATAACAACAACAGCAAACAAAAACAGCAACAGCAAGGATAACAGGAACTCAACAGTGGCAAGGGAAACAACAAGAACAATCTCAGCAACAGCACCAACAACAGCAGCCACACCAACAACAGCAGCCACACCAACAACAGCAGCCACACCAACAACAGCAGCCACACCAACAACAACAGCCACACCAGCAACAGCAGCCACACCAACAACAGCAGCCACACCAACAACAACAGCCACACCAACAACAGCAGCCACACCAACAACACAGCCACACCAACAACAGCAGCCACACCAACAACAGCAGCCACACCAACAACAGCAGCCACACCAACAACAGCAGCCACACCAACAAAGCAGCCACACCAACAACAGCAGCCACACCAACAACAGCAGCCACACCAACAACAGCAGCCACACCAACAACAGCAGCCACACCAACAACAGCAGCCACACCAACAACAGCAGCCACACCAACAACAGCAGCCACACCAACAACAGCAGCCACACCAACAACAGCAGCCACACCAACAACAGCAGCCACACCAACAACAGCAGCCACACCAACAACACAGCCACACCAACAACAGCAGCCACACCAACAACAGCAGCCACACCAACAACAACAGCCACACCAACAACAGCAGCCACACCAACAACAGCAGCCACACCAACAACAGCAGCCACACCAACAACAGCAGCCACACCAACAACAACAGCCACACCAACAACAGCAGCCACACCAACAACAGCAGCCACACCAACAACAGCAGCCACACCAACAACAGCAGCCACACCAACAACAGCAGCCACACCAACAACAGCAGCCACACCAACAACACAGCCACACCAACAACAGCAGCCACACCAACAACAACAGCCACACCAACAACAGCAGCCACACCAACAACAGCAGCCACACCAACAACACAGCCACACAACAACACAGCCACACCAACAACAGCAGCCACACCAACAACACAGCACACCAACAACAGCAGCCACACCAACAACAGCAGCCACACCAACAACAAGCAGCCACACCAACAACAACAGCCACACCAACAACAGCAGCTACACCAACAACAGCAGCCACACCAACAACAGCAGCACACCAACAACAGCAGCCACACCAACAACAGCAGCCACACCAACAACAGCAGCCACACCAACAACAGCAGCCACACCAACAACAGCAGCCACACCAACAACAGCAGCCACACCAACAACAGCAGCCACACCAACAACAGCAGCCACACCAACACGCAGCCACACCAACAACAGCAGCACACCAACAACAGCAGCCACACCAACAACAACAGCCACACCAACAACAGCAGCCACACCAACAACAGCAGCACACCAACAACAGCAGCCACACCAACAACAGCAGTCACACCAACAACAGCAGCCACACCAACAACAGCAGCCACACCAACAACAGCAGCTACACCAACAACAGCAGCCACACCAACAACAGCAGTCACACCAACAACAGCAGCCACACCAACAACAGCAGCCACACCAACAACAGCAGTCACACCAACAACAGCAGCAACACCAACAACAGCAGCCACACCAACAACAGCAGCCACACCAACAACAGCAGCCACACCAACAACAGCAGCCACACCAACAACAGCAGTCACACTAACAACAGCAGTCACACCAACAACAGCAGCCACACACAACAACAACAGCAGCCACACCAACAACAGCAGCCACACCAACAACAGCAGCCACACCAACAACAGCAGCCACACCAACAACAGCAGCCACACCAACAACAGCAGCACACCAACAACAGCAGCCACACCAACAACAGCAGCCACACCAACAACAGCAGCCACACCAACAACAGCAGCCACACCAACAACAGCAGCCACACCAACAACAGCAGCCACACCAACAACAGCAGCCACACCAACAACAGCAGCCACACCAACAACAGCAGCCACATTAACAACAGCAGTCACACCAACAACAGCAGCCACACCAACAACAGCAGCCACACCAAGAACAGCAGTCACACCAACAACAGCAGCCACACCAACAACAGAATGAAAAAAACAATAGGAACAACAGCAAACCAACAGGAACAACAACACCAACAACAACCACCCCTACACACACACAGGGGCCAGGAGCTGTGAATCGACCCCTATAACAACAATTAGGTGAGTACACACACACATATACAGGGGCCAGGAGCTATGAATCGACCCCTTCAACCACAATTGGGTGAGTACATTAGGTAAGCACACACACACACACACATTGGAGACAGAAACCATACATAGTTTTAAGACAAGGTATGATAAAGCTCATGGAGCAGGGAGAACAGAGACCCAGTAGCGGACAGCGAAGAGGCGGGGCCAGGAGCTGAGTATCGACCCCTGCAACCACAATTGGGTGAGTACAATTAGGAAAGCACACACACACACCATAGTCCCCGGCTAAACCAGAAGGAATACGCCTGACAGATAATCAAAACATTACGCATTTCCTCCACCTTCTTCCTCTAACCTAAAAGCATTTCCCTTATCCTGCACTTCCCTCTACCCCTAAGGAACACAAACCAACTGGGAAAAAACCGGGGTTTCCTTGGTTCTGAAGACGTAACAGGTCAGCTGACGTAAAAACAAGTAGCTGTTACGTCATGTTCCCATAGATTTCAATCTTAGCTTACAGGACAATGATCGTTGACACGTCCGGTATTTTATGGCTTGACACGAATTTAACAAATTCACTATTCCATTAAATCAATGAATTAAAAAAAAAGTTGCAATACCATAGCTGGAACATTTCACCCTAAAAGCTGCATTTAGGAAAGAAACCTGTGGCGATGTTTCGGCCCTTTCTAGAACATTGTCATGCCACAACAGTAGACAACGGTCCAAGACAGACCGAAACATCGTCAAAAAGTTCCACCTCCAAATGTTATTTTTATAAATCACTGAAAATCAGTTTGAACATTACGGAATTGACATTTCATTCAAATTTGATATTAAAATGAGGCTCTCCTACGATAGGTTAGGTAGGAACAAGTTATATTGAGTTAGATTTAACAACGATACATTTCTGTACTAAGTTAAAAAAAAAATCCCCTACAAATTAATTCACGTGAATATAGTTATTTCAGTTATACAAGATACTCATTTCTGCAACATTGCAAGCTCCTGAAGATGTGTTGATTACAACACGAAAGGCCTAGAGCTATCATTCAACTCCCACTGTGGTTGTTTTACATAATTTTCAGTCCTGTTTCTTTGACAGACTTGACTTATTTAAATAATAACAATTAACATTAATAAATACTTACACTAAAAGTAAAAATAATAATAATAATAATAATAATAATAATAATAATAATAATAATAATAATAATAATAATAATAAAAATAATAATAATAATAATAATAATAATAATAATAATAATAATAATAATAATAATAATAATAATAATAAAAATGTCACACTATGACTGGCTTGTCAAGTGGGGATCCCCATACCTCAATCTGTACCCTTCCTTTCTGTGTATCCTTTTTCCACACGTTGAGTAGGAAAGTTAAGCTAGGATGTGCGAATGACGCGAGGTGAGTGACGTTAGAGGTGGGTGAGTGTCACTGGTGCCATCACCGAGAAACGCTAAATCCGTATTGTTAGTTCGCCGACTGCGGAATGGAAGGATCAAGAGATCGTGGCTAGAATCAAGGTATTCTCGCTTTGAAGGGAGTCCAGGTGTTAGGATTAACCTGCCTTGATGTAGCACTCTGTCTCCGTGGGTCACCCTGTTTTGGTGGGTTACTCCAACCTAGAATGCAAAACAATCAATGTGTAAAAAAAAAAATAGTAAAATTTTAAGCGTGTTCGTGATTTCTCACATTATCAAGGACAATTCCTTGATAATGTGAGAAATCGCGAAAGCGCTTGGAATTTTACTATTTTTTTCACAGTTGTTGTTCTGCATATTGCATCACCTTAGTATGAGAAGGCCAAAGCGGTGAAAATTTGTGTTCCACAAGGTACAGTACTCGCCCCTCCATCCTTTGCCTCATCCTCATGTGTGTCATAGACAGAGATGTTAACCATAGCAGACGATACTAGAATTTGCATGAATACACAACACTGAATACACGGCAAATTTCCAAGCGGATATAAACCAAGTTTTCCAATAGGCCGCAGAAAACAATATGATGTTCTGTGAGAATAAACTTTAGTTACTGCATTGAGTAATAACTAGAAAGGGTATAAAACAATTATAACCACACAATAAAGCGAAAATACTAATGTGAAGGACATGGGGAGATAATGCCAGGAGATCTCACCTTCAAGGATCACAACAGTGTCATTATCACATCTGCGAGGAAAATGATATGATGGATATTGAGAATCTTCAAAACAAGGAATGCCATGGCAGTGATGATCTACTTTAAGTCACTTGTTTACTCTAGGCTGGTAAACTGCTGTACACTGACAGTTCCATTCAAGGCAGGCAAAATTGCAGATCTAGAGAATGGACAGAGATCCTTTGCTGTGCTGAGAATGTTTGAAGTCTCTTAACCTGTACTCCTTGGAACACAGGCGAGAAAGATACATCATATTCTACACCTGGAAAATCCTAGAGATTGGTCCCAAATCTGCACCCGCAAATCACTCACTATGAAAGCAAAAGACTCGGCAGACGATGCAACTTACCCCAGTTAAAAGCTGGGGTACCATGAGTACACCAAGAGAAAACACAATAAGTTTCGGGGGACCAAGACTGTTTAACATAAAGGAGATTATCAATAGACCCCTGGTTGTCTTCGAGAGGGCACTGGAAAGATACCTAAAGTCAGTACCCGATCAAGCCGGGTTGTGGTTAGTACGTTGGATTTCTCCCGGCCAGCAGTACAGCCTAGTTGATCAGGCCCTGATCCACGGGAAGGCCAGGTCAAGGACCGGGCCGAGTGGGCATTGACCTCCGGAACACTCTCCAGGTAGGTAGGGCAATAACTCTGGAACAGCATCAGGTGCAGAACGAAGGTCATTGCATTCTTCACCTTTTTGTAGAAAAGAAGTAGTGATGAGCGAGTACGTAAGGTCTTGCCTGAGTACAAACAATCTCTGATTGGGAAAACCCAAAGTTATCATCCATGTGTTTTGTTTAATTTTAGTACACTGGCAGTGTAAGTGATTATGTTGTACGTGAGGGAACAATTGCAGTGTGGGCTAAACGATTCTATATAATAGTTACATTGGAGCAGTGGAAGTGTGTGTTACATAACAGCTGTATTGTGGGAACACCCACAGTGACGTGTCAGAATTGGCACCAGCCTCTGCAGTTTCTGAAAGCACATTTTTTCCCTTGGATGCTTTTCATTAACTGTTCCATGTTTTCTCGTTTTCTTTACTTTTATGTAGTATATGTCTGGGTCTCTGACCAGTGTCTGTGACATAATAAATATAATGAAACAGTCATTAATGCTGTTATTATTGAAATTGCAAGTACGTGAGAAAAATAAAAAAATGTAAATACATCATACTGTTGTAACATTTGCAGTAAGCAGAATTTTTAATTAGTTACAGTATGTATCTCCATATTTTTTCACTGTTCCTCATAAGGCGAGTATTTGGAACATAATAGATTGATGGAATTAAACCAAGCTCCATACATGTATTTTTTTTACAAACAATGCAGATAATATTGGTGTGTTGAAGACTCTCTCAATAGATAAGTGAACTGTGGATATAAATCCAAATCCTGCTAACCCTTTTAGGGCTTAGTTCTTCGGCCTTTTGTGTATCCATATGCTCTTGCGCTACCCTCCACAGAATGGCTATGGGGGTGAACAATAAACTAGCCACTTTGGTGGCAAAGTGTAAAAAAAATCTAATCTCCACCTGGAAGCACACTTGCTGGGGCCACAGATCAAGTGGCGCTTACAGCGATATTTATTCTCGGAAAGCATCAAGTTTATGAATGAAATTTTCCACGAGCTGTAATATTATCAGTTGTTGCTTCGGACAGTAGCGCGTGTGGGCGAGTAGGAAGGCGAGAGGACACCGGACATGTCTAGTTCACTCATGGTTGACTGGAATCTGTGTCTTATTGAAAAACCCCATCTGCAAGGCCTTTGTTTATCCCCTATGGGCTTAATTGTCCACTTATTGAGGAATATAGAGATAGACAGTATAATAACCTGTGTGACATGTCAAGATATCTTATTAATGAAAATAAGATACCAGATATATTAAGCACATTTCCTAAATTTGCTTCTAACAGATAAGTGAACTGTAGATATTAATCCAAATGTACTCCTGTTAACCCTTTTGGGGCTCTAGTTCCTAGGCCTTTTTTGTCTCCATATGCTCTTGCGCTACCGTCCACAGGATGGATATGGAGTGCACAATAAACTAGCCACTTCGGTGGCAAAATCTAATCTGCCTCTTCCCCGTCCACCATGAGGGAGACTGTCTTGATGATGATGATGATTTGGCACTACCCTCCTCTTCCATGGGTCAACTCTGATTCCCTCTTTTTACCCAGCCGCTGAATGGCCTTTACGAATTTAGCGCAGAATATAATACTAATGTGACCGTCCCCAGGATGCAATCTATGACAATAACATAGAAAGTGACAGAAACTTTGTGGCATGAAAACCAATACTATAAAATACTTTTTTAGTTCTCGGGTAGAACTTTATTAGGTGAGACTTGTGGGTAATATTTACCATCCTCAACATACGAAGCTACTGTGATATCCAAAAAGATATAGATATACCCAGTGGGCACTGATACAGACTGACTGTAACCTCTGTAATTTTTTTTGTGCTGCTTGTAACAGAATGTGATACTGGCACATAATCTGATGGGATGTCACTGACGTACTGCCGATAAAACTGAAGGAAAGACCAAACTGCGTAGAGCTTTATCAAGTCATGACTTGATAAAGCTCTACGCAGGGAGAAACTGTCGAAATATAACCTTGTTGAACAACACGTTTTGTCTTCACATTACACTCACTGCTAAAACTGTACCAAGAATTATAGTTAAACTAATTTGTGTAAGACGTTAAGAAGGTTTGACCCTAGGTCTCATACTGTCCAGGGTAGGGATGTATCGGATGTGAAAAATTTAGATATCCGGTATGCGGATGTGTATACGGATGTCTTACTTACTCATTTTACGGATGCGAATGCGGATGCGGATGTAAGAAATTGTGCGGATGTTCCGCGGATGCGGATGGAGATGTAAGAAATTGTGCGGATGTTCCGCGGATTTCGGATGCGGATGTATATACGGATATCTGTTTGCTGTGAAATACGGATGCGGATACGGATGTAAGAAATTGTGCGGATGTTCCGCAGATGCGGATGCGGATGCAAATATCCGATACATCACTAGTCCAGGGTACAAACTCATGATCCCTGTGAGTACGGTAGTGAAGTGAACTTATGTGTGTGGGTGTGGGAACCATGTAGGTTGGGGTATGTACGTGTATACCTGCGTGTGTGGGAACCATGCAAGCTGGCGCGTGTGTGGTGGTGTAGGAAGGATGCAGACCTACGTGTGTGTGGGTGTGGAAATCACGTTAGATCATCTACGTGTGTGTCTTCTTGTCCTGGTGACCGCTCCCACAAGGATGCGTGAGTGGGCGCGTGCTTCACCGTGTGAACCCCCGTGGAAATTTTTCCGGAATCGAAGACCGTCTGAGAGTGCGTGTGCTGGCGCACGGGCTAAATTGCTTCGCGTGGGGTGTGCGGGTGTGGGTGTGGGAGTGAGGTGGGTATGAAATGGGTGTGGAGTGGAGAGCTCGGTGCGTCAGAATATTGGAACAGTTGTCTGGTGATGAACAATTATGACCTTCCCTTTGTAGTGGCTTCATGATTCAGCAGGATCATCTTAACCTTGGTCACACACACACACACAAAAAGAATAAAGGAAAGTTTCTAAAGGCAAGTGCTTGTGACAGACGGTGAAACACACACACACAAACACAAACACACAAACACACACACACACACACAACACACACACACACACACACACACACACACACACACACACACACACACACACACACACACACACACACACTGACATGACCCAGCTGGCAAATTTTCTGAGAATAGGGGGATTTGCAAGAGGAAGAATCCGGCCAGTCAAAGTAATTTTCAAAGCAGAATTGACTCGAAACAGGATCCTGCAGGAGAAAGCAAGACTAAGGGATATGTCAGAGTACCGGAGGGTGTATCTCGACCGCGACAGAACACGGGAAGAAAGACAGAAACTGAAAGAGAGGATACAGAGACAAAAGGAGGAAAGAGAGATGGACAGGAGAACCCAGACTCAGGAGGAAGCTCTAATACAACCACCTTCAGATGTTCCCCAACCTGGACAACCCCAATGCAACCAAACAACCTAACCCAAAACACACATGCCATACCCAATGATTCCACCCACCTCAGTACAAACTCCACCTTCACACCAACCACCCATAGTTCCCCATCAGATCTCCCACTTTCCCAACCCCAACATACCCCCAGACTACGGTTTTAGAAAAGAAGTTAAAGGTTTGGTATACAAATGCAGATGGTATAACAAATAAATGTGAGGAGTGGCATGAAAGAATAAAGGAGACATCCCCAGACATAATAGCACTCACAGAAACGAAACTCACCAGGATGATAACAGATGCAATCTTCCCACCCGGATATCAAATCCTCAGGAAAGATAGAGGGAGCAGAGGGGAGGAGGAGTTGCACTGCTCATTAAGAACAGGTGGGGATTTGAGGAAGTGGAAGGAATGGATGGAATGGGTGAAAGGGACTACATAGTAGGAACAATTCAGTCTGAGGGCCATAAGGTGATAATTGCTGTAATGTACAACCCGCCACAGAACTGCAGGAGGCCAAGAGAAGAATACGACGAGAGCAACAGAGCAATGGTAGACACACTAGCCGAGGTAGCCAGAAGAGCCCACATGGGGAGAGCAAAGTTACTAGTTATGGGTGATTTCAAT